>SJYC01059036.1:0-39049 GCA_006408675.1 Madoqua kirkii
TTAAAAAACAACAACAACAACAACATAAGAATGAGAATATCTCTGTGACCTGGGGTTAGGTAAACATCTCTTAGGCAGAGAAAATAACCATAAAGGAAAAAATGGTATGATATATTTAACTAAAACTTAATCTTCTACTCATAGAAGAACAGCTTTAAGAAAATGAACATGCAAATATTTATATAACATATACCTAAAATTTTATATGAAAAATATACCAAGAATTTCTGTAGGTCAAGAATAGACAAAACCCAATTTAAAAACATATAAAGGACTGGAATAGACACATGGCAAAATATGATATACGAATGGCTCAATAAGCACAAGTGAGCTTATGTTAATTTTCAAGGCATCAGATATTAAAACCATAAAAATACGCTGCTTAAAATAACTAGAATGGCTAAAATAAAAAGAGTGTCAGAACTAAAGTTTAAGGGGATAGGATAACAACTGAAGTTCTTACACATTATTAGTGGGAGAGTGAAATGATTAAAAATAATAAAAGAAAATTGGAAAAACAGTTTGGAAGTTTCTTTTAATGTTAAATATACTCTTACTGTATGATCCAATAGTTTCAGTCCTAGGCAGCTACCCAGGAGAAATAAAAGCCCGTCCACATAGATACTTGTGCAATAATGTTCCAGAAGCTTTATTCACAGTAGCAAAGAAAAAAAAAAAAAAAAAAAGGAAAACTTGTAAATATTTATCAACAGTGAAATTATTAAATTCCTGTTTAATCACACAATAGACTACTTCTAAATAAAAGCAAAAAATATGTACAACAGCAGACAAGAATCTCATACACATTATACCAAAAGAAATAAGCCAAATCTAAAGACCGCATACTGTGTGATTCCATTTATGTGAAATCTTAGAACAAACAAAACAAATCAGAAAAGTAGTTGCTGTTGATAGGGTGAAATTTCATCAGAAGAGCATGAGAGAATCATCTGAGGGAAGGAAAATGTTTTATGTTGTTTTAAAGAGTTACCCAGGTATTTGCCTTCTTCAAAACTCCTAGATTTTTACACTTAAAACAGATGTATTATACTGTATGTAAATTTCGCTTCAAAGAAAAAAGAATTATAATTAAATTTTGAAACAGAAAATTTTTAAATGTTAGGGCAATGGGTTGGAAGTTCTTATTTCCAGTCATTGAGGTAAGAAAGTGAAAGTGTGGGTTGCTCTGCTACAGCTAAGTCACTTCAGTCGTGTCCAACTCTATGCGACCCCACAGACGACAGCCCACCAGGCTCCCCAGTCCCTGGGACTCTCCAGGCAAGAACACTGGAGTGGGTTGCCATTTCCTTCTACAATGCATGAAAGTGAAAAGTGAAAGTGAAAGTGAAGTCTTGTCCGACTCTTAGCGACCCCACTGACCACAGCCTACCAGGCTCTTCCATCCATGCGATTTTCCAGGCAAGAGAACTGGAGTGGGGTGCCATTGTGGGTTGCTCAGTCCTGTCCAAATCCTTGCAACCCCATGTGCTTCCTCTGTCTGTAGAATTCTCCAGGCAAGAACGCTGGAGTGGGTTGCCATTTCCTTCTCCAGGGGATCTTTCCCACCAAGGGATCTAAACCCAGGTCTTCTGCATTTCAGGCAGATTCTTTACCATCTGAGCCACAAGGGAAGCCCAAGTCATTGAGGTAAGTTTAGGCAAAAGAACATGCCACTAATTTCTCAATGAGAAAACTGTCTATCAATCTCATCCTAACAAAGGGTGATCTAAGAAGAAAAATGTTTATACATTAAAAAGGATATATGCTGAGAGAGGCAAGCATTTACCTTTCAGATCTGTGTGAAGATAGTCCTATTTTGAACTGGATCATCTCATCTGATGATTCTGTTGCCAATAATGATGAAAGTGCTGTCAGAGTTTGGAAGAGGAAAACTAGCTGGACATGGAAGGTGGGTTAGTCCAACAGAGACTGAAAAGCCTTGACCTTACGACCTGTTTCCTTCAGTGCCTTTTTCAAATGCTTCATGTGTTAATTTTCATTTGGCAACAGAAGAGTCATATGCTGTTCCCAATCAATCTATGTCAAAGTTGTCTCTTTATTATACTGAAAAACAGTGAAAAAGTTATTTTACTTAACACTATAGCTTGTTGATGGGACCAGATGCCATGATCTTAGTTGTCAGATGCCAGTCTGTTGTTCCATGTCCAGTTCTAACTGTTGCTTCCTGATCTGCATATAGGTTTCTCAAGAGGCAGGTCAGGTGGTCTGGTATTCCTATCTCTTTCAGAATTTTCCACAGTTTGTTGTGATCCACACAGTCAAAGGCTTTGGCATAATCAATAAAGCAGAAATAGATGTTTTTCTGGAACTCTCTTGCTTTTTCCATGATGCAGCGGATGTTGGCAATTTGATCTCTGGTTCTTCTGCCTTTTCTAAAACCAGCTTAAACATCTGGAAGTTCATGGTTCACATATTGCTGAAGCCTGGCTTATGAGTGCAATTGTGCAGTAGTTTGATCATTCTTTGGCATTGCCTTTCTTTGGGATTGGAATGAAAACTGACCTTTTCCAGTCCTGTGGCCACTGCTGAATTTTCCCAATTTGTTGGCATATTGAGTGCAGCACTTTCACAGCATCATCTTTCAGGATTTGAAATAGCTCCACTGGAATTCCATCACCTCACTAGCTTTGTTCATAGTAATGCTTTCTAAGACCCACTTGACTTCACATTCCAGGATGTCTGGCTCTAGGTGAGTGATCACACCATTGTGATTATCTTGGTTGTGATGGACAAACAATGGGAACAGTGTCAGGCTTTATTTTGGGAGGCTCCAAAATCACTGAAGATGGTGACTGCAGCCATGAAATTAAAAGACACTCACTCCTTGGAAGGAAAGATATGACCAACCTAGATAGCTTATTAAACAGCAGAGATATTACTTGGCCAACAAAGGTCTGTCCAGTCAAGGCTATGGTTTTTCCAGTGGTCATGTATGAATGTGAGAGTTGGACTGTGAAGAAAGGTGAGCGCCAAAGAATTGGTGCTTTTGAACTGTGGTGTTGGAGAAGACTCTTGAGAGTCTCTTGAACTGCAAGGAGACCCAACCAGTCCATTCTGAAAGAGATCAGCTATGGGATTTCTTTGGAAGGAATGATGCTGAAGCTGAAACTCCAGTACTTTGGCCACCTCATGCAAAGAGCTGACTCATTGAAAAAGACTCTGATGCTGGGGGGGAATGGGAGCAGGAGGAGAAGGGGACGACCGAGGATGAGATGACTGGATGGCATCATGGACTTGATGGACATTAGTCTGAATGAACTATGGGAGTTGGTGATGGACAGGGAGGCCTGGTTTGCTGTGATTCATGGGGTCGCAAAGAGTCGAACACGACTAAGCAACTGAGCTGAACTGAACTGAGACGATCTCAGGACACTTAAGCTCTGAAATTCTTAAGCATTTAAAAAATGTTTCCAGTCCTCTTAACTGTCATTGTGATAATCAGAATTTCATCTCTTCCTCTAGATACATTTCACAAGATTATTTTTATACTTTGATGCATCAGTGCAAAGATCTATTTTCAGAGTGTCACTTAAGATTAAAAGCACATTATAAAGGCCAATGGTGTAATATTCTAAGCACTGAACTATCTCTTAACATTACTTCTAGTTATGCTTGTAATATACATCACCCCCAAGTCCAAATCAAAAACTGAATTGTGAGTAAATATTTGAAGTAGACATGAAAATGTGGTACATAGATCGCAATTTTACCCTCTAAATGTGCTACTAGTAAATTTTACCCTGTCTATTTGCTACTAGTTAACTTTAAAACTGTGTGGGCTATCCCTGGAAGTACTCTTTGTTATGCTTTTCAATTTTTGATCTTACATAGAGCTAAATCTCACTAACGGTAGTAACACTGCATTAAATGATATTGAAATTTAACTTTCCATCAAATTCCCATTAAATGTGACACTTCTAGTTAGTTCTTTGTTCTTATGAAGCATGCAGTTTTTATAAGGATGAGCTTAACTTGAACCATTATAACACTGCTAACATTATAATGCTGCTAATAATTGTAATGGAAGCTGCTATAACCTCTTATAATTGTTATATTATACTTAACATGCTGAACCACAGATCATAAGTAATAAAAATTAGATGGTAGGTATAGTAATTATTTTTATTATTATTTTGCTTTGGGGAGAATCTATTTTGCAATATACAAAGTTTATCTGAACATGAACATGCAGTGGCAGTCCACTATGCTACGAGCTTAAAATGCTGTCATCTCAAGGACCTTCAGAAATATTGTAAATTCTAGAATACTTGAAAATATTTTATTTTTTAATACATGAAAGTAAACTTCTTATGATAGAGCATTGTTTATTAGAAAGATAAAAAGTTGAGCAGGAGATTTCAGGTTAAGATTTTAGTCTGACCTACAGCCTCAAACTTGGCTTGAGAAAGTGCTGGAAGCTATAAGAGAAAGACATGAAAACCAGGTTCCATTCAGTCCTAAAATTACCATTCTTTTCATCTGCCAGAAGCTTTACTTTCTCCCTCTGCTGACTTTGGTTTTTCAGCATGAATAAGGCAGAATTTTTGTTGTTGGTAACAGAAGAACACTTTTTAACAGAATTTGTTTCACTTCTTATTTTGTTTTGAGTGCCAGAAAACTAGTTAACTAGTATATTCTAGGTTTTAAGTATGAAGGTAGGTGCTGGAGGAAATTACCACCATGAGTTTTCTTTCCTATGCAACAAATCCATATTCCTATCAATCTGTATTTAAACTAGAGATATAATAGACAACTATGGTGATTCTTTAAATGACTGTAAGCAGCTGAAATTTTTTTTCAAGTTTCTAATGTGCTTAAATACATAGTAACTATGCAGTGATACAAGCTAAATATGGTATAAATAAAATAATATTAAGAAACTATAGGGAGTCAACCCTGAATATTCATTAGTAGGACTAACGCTGAAGCGAACTTCCAATACTTTGGACACCTAATGTGAAGAGCCAATTCATACCAAAAGACCCTGATTTGGGGAAAAGGTTGAGGGCAGGAGGAGAAGGGGGCAACAATGGTGAGATGTATAGAAGGCATCGCTGGCTCAATGGATGTGAGCTTGAGGAAAGTCCAGGAGATAGTGAAGGACAGGAAAAACTTGGCATGCTGCAGTCCATGGGGTCACAGAGAGTCGGACATGACTTAGCAACTAAACAACAAACAACAACATGAAAAAACTATATCTACAATCATTTCAAAAAGCCAAATAGAATTTTAATGATAAAATATAACACTTAAATTTACTCTTGTAGCTTTGCTTAACTTTGTAGAACAGAACTCTGAACTTTCACCTAAAGAGGAAGCCTGCCTGATACGAGATACTTTTAATTAGATTGAGCCAGATCCACAGAGTGTCTGAAAAAAAAAAAAGAGGAAGAATCTTCCTCAAAGCTTTTCTTCCACCACTGTCTTTGAATAGGCCTAGAAAATTGCCCAAATTTTCTCCTTGGGACAATAACATAAAGACGTATCTTGGTTTCATGGTCTTAACATGATTTTCAATTTTATTTTCCATTTGGTAATGAACTGACTTATTAGAAGTCATTCTAAATGAAGTATAACAATGGGATTCTACATAAAAGACATTCTGGGTTTCTGAGTGGGCACCAAGAATTCACTTGAAATGATTAAAAGTAGAATTTCTATAATAAATCTACCTTATAGATCAAGTACAAAGATGTTTTGTTGGTTTCTGTTTCAACCATGACTTGCTAAAGGTATTTATTCCCTCTGAGGACTCAGGGTTATTGCTTAAGTTAGGACTTATAATACATAAACCCTCTGACAAAAGATACAAGTCATTCTCCATATTACACAGATGACTGACTCCAATTTTATTTGAGAATAGGGATTTTTGCAAAAGTAATTAGACAAAATGAAGTGATTCTGGATTAGGGTGGGCCCTAAATCCAATGATTCATGTCCTTGTAACAACAAGAACAGTCTAGGTCACAGAGATTTACATGAAAAGAGGACACCATGTGAAGACTGAGGCAAAGATTGGAGAGTTGCCTCCACAAACCAAAGAATGTCAACAACTGCTTGCAGAGAAAGCCGAAGAGAAAGGCTTGGAACAGATTCTGCCTCTGAGTTTCAGAAGAGACTAGACCTACTGACGCCTTCATTTTTAGATTTTAATCCTCCAGCCCTGTGAGAGAATAAATATCTGTTGTTTTGAGCCACCCAATTTTAGTAATTTGTTATGGCACTCCTATAAAATTAATGTGATTCCCGGTTATTTTTATAACCAAAATTGCCCAAGCCTCATTAACATTTGGGCAAGTAAAGAGTCACACAGATCATCATAACTCATTTAATTGAGACCTACTCACACTTTCTGATGCAAGGTGCTCAGACCCTTTGAAAAGATTTCACCCTCCTCACAATCCAAACCTTGTATTCTGGGCACCTCCAGGGAGGTTTCCTGTGTATGCACAGATATCTGCCCTCAATAAACCTTTCCATGTCTGCTGTGGATATCTCTCTTTGCCTATGTGTGAATGTGTATTTAGTTGCTTTAGTTATATTTGACTCATGTGACCCTATGGATTACAGCCCACCAGGCTCTTCTCTCCATGGGATTTTCCAATCAAGAATACTGGAGTGAGTTGCCATTTCCTACTCCAGGTTATCTTCCTGATCCATGGATTAAGGCCATGTCTCTGCTTCTTCTGCATTGCTGGTAGATTCTTTACCATCTGAGTCACTGGGAAAACCCCTCTGCTTGTACTGTCACTGAAAAACTGAAGATGCCAAATTTTCCGGGAGTCTGTGACATTGGAGGGAGGTAATCCTCTCCAACTCTTATTTGTTTCATTGAGATAAAGGGGTTCTAAAATGTTACTGATTCAATAGAATAGTTTTTAAAATTTCTAAGTATGCCTTTCTCTCTTTCTAGAAACTAGACAAGGGGTTATGAAGGAACAGGAAAAGTTCAAATAATATACATCAGACTGAACCTATGACTGCCTTCTTCATCAGTTAAGGAACTGAATCTGGTCAGCCCATCATTCACTCTTGGGATGAGTTCTCTTTAGGTTTTTCATCTCCTATCAAATGGATCTTGGTCAGTCCACCTGCCAGTTCAAGTATATCCAAATTTTAAATGTGAATGAACGAGATGAAATTTTCCCTGAATGTTTGGGTGATTCTAGAGTAAATTTAATGTTTCCTTTCCTTAACATAAAATGTTTAGAATTCTCTACTATTTTCCATGTTTTCTCCCCCCATGAGATTTTATAGAGTTCCTGATATAATATTGTGGCAGGTTTATTTTTTTAACCTGCCCTGTTTCTTGGGGCTGGTGGTGGGTGGGAATTTGAGTGAAGAGAGAAAAAAAAATAGGTCAACTTCTTTTTAAAAGGTCACAGTCATTATTATAAAAGTAAATATTGCCTCAGCTACAAGCTCTGTTGCTGCCACTCACTCACATCAGCTGCCCCTCTGCTCCTCCACAGCAAACCTGAAAGCTACTCTTATTGCCCAGGGAATATTAATAGTCAGTCTTGATGAATTGTTCTCTTACTGGAGGCTCAGATGGTAAAGAGTCTGCCTTCAATGCAGAAGACCTGAGTTCAATCTCTGGGTCAGGAAGATCCCCTGAAGAAGGAAATGGCAACCCACTCCAGTATCCTTGCCTGAAAAATCCCATGGATGGATGAACCTGGCGGGCTACAGTCCATAGGGTCAAAAAGAGTTGGGCAAGACTGAATGACTTCACTTCAACCTTCAACAGGTAGTACTAGACACGATGGAAAAGATGCTGCAGAGATCACAGTTCTATACTACTCATTACTTTATAATTTTAACAACTCCTTTTCAGCATATACCAGCTGAGGAAAATGGCCTATATGTGGTTGTGGTAGGTAACTCAGATAGGTCTGAAAATATAAATGTACACAAGAGAAAGTGCTAAGGCTTTGATCCTTCTTTCAGTTTCTACTGTATTTAATTCTGATCTTTTCTCTTTTAAACTCCAACCTCTAGACTCTGTGTAATAATGACCCCCATGTGTACTATGCAGTCCCCTCTAGGATACAAGTTTCTATATACCCACAGCATTGAGACTGGATATGGTAAGAAACAGACGTGAGTTTCAGTTTATTTTCATAAATGCCAGTTGCCGTTCTGTGTCTTCTATTTTTGCAAATTCCAGTTTGTCCTTGCTCTCATTCAGCATCCAGTTTTTCCACTGCCCCTCTGGCTAACTACTGAGACTTGAAGCTCACCATTAAACACAGAGACAATAGGCTGCTTCAACCACTCACACAGTTTTATGATGTCCAATCCCTAAAATTTTTACTTTTTGAGTTTGGAAAAATAAGGGCATTATATTTTCTCTAATTTTCTTTCAATACTATGACTTGAGTGTTACATGTTCCATTAGCGTTTTCATTTTAATAGAAGACTTTTGAAAATGTCAAACTTTTGAGTCCCAAATACATCATCACTATACTGAAATAAAGCTTTATGACAGGCTAGAAGGAAGAGTAATTTTGGTTTGCTTGCTTGGTGGTGAGAGAGAAGGGAGGAAGAGAGGCGAGGTACCTCAAATTTTTTAGTTCAGGTTGCCTGGCAATTGCAACTGCACAACCAATTCCTTCTCTTGCTAGACGAAGAATGCCCAGAGAGCCACCCTTCCCCCTTTCCCCCACCCCAGTATGGTAGGAAGGTGCTCCCTAATGCACTGCCATATTTGGCCCAAGCTCAAGACAGTTGCTCTCCTGGTATTACTGACCACAGTTCTTGGCCTCCTTAATTAACAGAACTTACTAAGAGGCCAAACAAGAAATTCAGGCAAGGCTTTACTGGGACTCCTGTTGCAGAGAGGAGATGTGTATAAGAGACAGGTCTCATATGAAAAAAATTTTAATACTTATAGCATACAGATGAAAGCTATATGTGGGAGGGACAGAAACATGTATATATTTTTATATACTAATTAGTATATTGTCATTGAGTTTTACTTTACCTAGGAATAAAATTAATTTAATAAAAGTTTTAAAGGCTCAAATTAATTTTAAGACTTCCAAACAAGTGCCCTGAGCAATTTACTTGACACATGCAAATAATATTGAAAATAATTATGGAAGATAATGAAATGCAATAGAGGTGTCTAGAAATGTAAACTATTATTCAATTAAAATACTCTTTTCTTTTTATATCAAATTTGACTTTGCAAACTAATTGCACTCAGGTTTTGATTTCTGACAATAAAAGACAGCCAGTCTTCCTGAATTTTCCTTCCAAGTCTTTCTGGAAAATAATCAAAATCCAACTTGTCTGATCTCTTGTCTGTCCTGAATGGAAGAAATGAGAAATCTTTGTAATTGCTTAGAGTCAGAATGAGTGCATATTGAAGGTCCTCTTTGCATGGCATATGATTTATAATACATAATGTTTGTTGAATAAATAAATGGATGGATGAACCAATCAATAAGTGAGAACATGGTCTGCACATATTGATCCCTTCTTACATTGCAGAAGAAGGGAAAGCACTGAACTTCTGATGAATTCCTGCCTCATTTTCTAGGTGGAAACTTTTCATAGACTCATTGTAGTTAACCTGGTCATAGGGTAAAACTGGAGACAACTGTGCCAAGTGGTACTCCCGTTAACAAAATAGGCCATAAGAATAAGAGAAGTTGATATTAGCAATATTTTATTTTCTGTGGTTTCTCCTTTATGTAATGAATTACACCTACTAAGATTCATCAGTGGCTTTTGTCTAATAATATAAAATATTGAGATGAGAGGCCAGACTATGTACACTTGATGATCTGGAGAATTTCATAGTGTGAGCTAAAGGTAGTTTAGAGTCAGATGACTTTTGAATGAAAAGATAAAGGTCCTCCAAAATGCCAGTTCCTCTGATTCTAACTACCTGGATTTTTCTTAGTGTGAGGGAGTCAGATTCATAGAAGAATTTAGTTACTCTTTAATTAAACATGTTCAGTTCAGTTCGGTTCAGTTGCTCAGTCATGTCCGACTCTTTGCGACCCCATGAATCGCAGCATGCCAGGCCTCCCTGTCCATCGCCAACTCCCAGAGTTCACTCAGACTCACGTCCATAGAGTCAGTGATGCCATCCAGCCATCTCATCCTCTGTCGTCCCCTTCTCCTTTTGCCCCCAATCCTTCCCAGCATCAAAGTCTTTTCCAATGAGTCAACTCTTCGCATGAGGTGGCCAAAATACTGGAGTTTCAACTTTAGCATCATTCCTTCCAAAGAAATCTCAGGATTGATCTCCTTCAGAATGGACTGGTTGGATCTCCTTGCAGTCCAAGGGACTCTCAAGAGTCTTCTTCAAAAGCATCAATTCTTCGGCACTCTGCCTTCTTCACAGTCCAACTCTCACATCCATACATGACCACAGGAAAAACATAGCCTTGACTAGACAAAACTTAGTTGGCAAAATAATGTCTCTGCTTTTGAATATACTATCTAGGTTGGTCATAACTTTTCTTCCAAGGAGTAAGCGTCTTTTAAATTCATGGCTCTAGTCACCATCTGCAGTGATTTTGAAGCCCCCCAAAATAAAGTCTGACACTGTTTCCACATCTATAAAATCAAAATTATTGAAACTGAATAGTCATCAGGATCACATTTATAGCCCATTAATATTAAGCAGCCAAAATGCCCTCTTTCACCTGTTATACTGAATGCATTTTGTGCTGAGTGATAGATATAATGAATTATCCTTTATTTCAGTCCTTTATAGGGGCAAAGAAGTTAACTGTATAATGGAAAAACTCTTCAGAGCAAAAGGTCATGTTTTTCACTCAAAGGTCATATCATTTAGTGTAATTGATTTAAAATATCAGGCAATGGGCAGAGAACGGGAATAACTGAGAAAAGCAAAGAGAAGTCTTCACATATAGGGAAGCTAGATCATCAGCGTATGAGTCCTTGTGTTAGGAGGGCAGAGAGGACAAAGACAAGATGGTTAAGATACCCTAGGTCATGTTATTTGGTGTTTAAAATTCCATGATATAGCCATTTAAGTTAATTCTGTGGTCCCTTCATCCCAAGGTGAGAAGTGGATTCTTGAAAACAATTTGTGGGAGACTTAGACTTTGTGGTTAAGAAATCTAAGACCTTATTTAACAAGCATGATTAAAATAAGGCAAATTAATTGTAGCAGTTTTAAAATACAGCACCCAATTCATTGAGAAGTAGGGGTGTATATTTCCCCTCTCTCCTTGAATTTGGGAGAACTTGTGACTAGTACTAGAGAAATGATGGTAAGTGAGTTTTTCATCTAGATCACAAAAAGAACTGAAACTATTATTTTTCTCACTGGAGCACTTGTACAAGAGCCCTGAGGCTGTCATGCTGTGAGAAGTCCACAGAGCATGTGCTCCAAGAGTGAGTGAGAGTGGCCTGCAGGCGCCAGGTGCTCCGGCCTCCTTCTCTTCCAGTTCCAGTCACTATCCAAGTGCAGCCTCATGACAGACACCAAGACAGAACTTGCTGTCATGCTCTTTGGGAATTTCTGACCAACAGAAATTGTGAGACATAATGTCAGCTATCACTGTATTAAGCCATTAAGCTTTGAGCTCATTTTCTGTGGGACAACAGAGAACCAGAATATAATTTGGTATCTGGAATTGGGCTGTATTTTTAATGCGAACCTAAAACAGCTGGCACTGGCTTTGGAGTCCAGTGGTGAGCATGAGTTGAGTGGACTTGAGGAGCCTGTAAAAAGAAGCTAGGTGCACTTCAAGGAGACTGTTAGTGACAGCCTAAAGGAAATTGAGAAAAACGTTATTCAAAGCTGGAGGAAAGGAGATTCATTCCATGCAGTGGCATAATGTTTAGCAAAGCTCTTAATCATGGAATTATTAAAAAGAGAAAATGTAGCTCATGAATTGATAGATCTGGTTAAGATTTGGGGGCAGGATATTGGAAGTCTGAGCTCTTTCAGCCATGTATGGTAAGTTATATTTAAAAGCAGATGAAGCACAAAAAGGAATTACTCATTTTCAAGCATAACTTGAAAGAAATATAAAGGATTCAGGACTTTTTGGGTATTAAGGTAAAATCATTTTTCAGTCCCAGTTTCTGCAGATGGCAAAAATAAAATAATACAATGTTTATATTAAGAAATAACTCCAGGGCAAAGACTAAATCCAAAGTGAGCCTATAAGATTCCTTGTTAAAGAAAAGAAAGCATTAGTTGCTCAGTGGTGTCCAACTCTTGGCAACCACATGGACTAGGCTACTCTGTCCATGGAATTCCCCACCCAAGAATACTGGAGTGGGGAATTGAGATTGCCATTTCCTTCTCCAGGGGATCTTCCAACTTACAGACTGAACTCAGATCTTCTGCATTGCAGGCAGATTCTTTACCATCTGAACATCGAGAGAAGCCATAAAACCTCAGAAAAATTTAACTGTGTCACATAAATCCTTTCTTCCTTGTGCATGCTCAGTCCTATTTGACTCTGCAACTTCTTGGACTGTATTCCACCAGTCTCCTCTGTGCATGGGATTTCCCAGGCAAGAATACTGGAGTGGGTTGCCATTTCCTATTCCAGGGGATATACCTGACCCAGCGATGGAACCCTGGTCTCCTGAATTGGCAGGTGGATTCTTTACCACTGAACCACCAGGTAAATACTTTCAGACAGAGAAACAAGACTTCTAAAGATTTTAAGGGCATCCCTAAAAGACTCCTCCTTCATTGGTAGACAATAGGTCCCCAAGAATCTTGGGAGTATTTTCTCATTGATGCTTCATAGGGAAATCAAGGTAGAAAAGGGCTTATTGTGAAAAGATAGGTTGGTTTGATCTCTATCTGAAATAATTAGTTATAAGTTGCTACACAAAAAGCCCATAACATTTTCAAAAGTAAGCGTGGCAATGTGGATAGAATAGGCCAAAGAAAACATAAAATACAAAACTGTGTTTGGGTCTTTGAATCTCTGCAGGCAAGAGACAGTCTGAGAAAATGACTCAGTGGCATACACAGCCTCCTTTTTATGGGAAAGGAAGGATAACTCACACAGCAGAACAATGATCCGACAAGATGGAACCAAGAAGTCTGAAAGATCAGCACCAGGTTGCAGTACTGGCTTCTAATCAAGGATCTGGAAATGTGTGACTATCTTTAAACTGCTGTATGTAATTAACTCGTGTTTCCATTTCCACCTTCCCTCTCCTTCAGAATAGCAGTGTCTATGGCATTTATCCTATGCCTAAACTACCATTATGTATTTACGAGGAAAATAACCATTGTGTGTATAGGAGGAAAATAACTTTTCATTTTAATTCACACATCTTAAAATTAAGGGAGCCACACCTGAAGAAATACAAACTAACCTAGGGATACTCAAGACATCTGTAATGAAGTACTGGTCCTGAGACTGATGCTGTAATGAGATCAAACTTGCAGAGTATCAGGAGAAAGTGACTGTATTTTGAGTGTGGGAATAATGCAAATGATTTGAGGCCAAAGTGAAGAATGTGGAAATTTAAAAATATAACACCATATTCTTTGGCACTCCTCCTACTGAGAAGTGGAGTCTATACCCTTTGTTTTAAATGTTTAAATGTTTTAAATATTGGAAGCAGTATGATTAGGGCAGAAGTAATATTATGTGACTAACAAGGCTGGGTAATAAAAACCTTCTGATTGTTCATCAGTTCTTTCATACTGGAGCCCTGAGCTGCCATATAAGCAGTTCAACTGTCCTAAGCTCACCAGAGCTGGAAGAAAGCCAAATTAATTTAAAAAGCAAACAAAATAGAGAAGATCTGGAACTGTATGATGAGAGGAAGAGAGAGAGAGAGATCCCAAGCTTGCCAGCCCTTGGATGTTCCTACTCTCCACTGTTGTAGATCCAATTATAGATTGATGGCTATGTCATGAGAGACCCCTGAATTGAGTCTACTCAGTCCAATCTCTTCCAAAGTTCTAATGACAGAGATGATGATAGATGATAATAACATGACTGGTGATGTTTTAAAACACTAAGTCTTGGGATGATTTGTTATGTGGCAATATGGCAGAAAGTGAAGAAGAACTAAAGAGCCTCTTGATGAAAGTGAAAGAGAAGAGCGAAGAAGTTGGCTTAAAACTCAACATTTAAAAATTAAAATCATGACATTCAGTCCCATCTCTTCACAGCAAATAGATGAGGAAGCAATGGAAACAGTGACAGACTTTATTTTGGGGGGCTCCAAAATCATTGCAGATGGTGACTGCAGCCATGAAATTTAAAGACGATTATTCCTTGGAAGAAAAACTATGACAAACTTAGACAGTATATTAAAAAGCAGAATCATTACTTTGCCAATAAAGGTCTGTCTAGTCAAAGTTTTGGCTTTTCCAGTAGTCACATATGGATGTGAGAGTTGGACTATAAAGAAACCTGAGCGCTGAAGAATTGATGCTTTTGAACTGTGGTGTTGGAGCAGACTCTTGAGAGTCCCTTGGACTGCAAGGAGATCCAACCAGTCCATCCTAAAGGAGATCAGCACTGGGATTTCTTTGGAAGGAATGATGCTAAAGCTGAAACTCCAGTACTTTGGCCACCTCATGTGAAGAGTTGACTCATTGGAAAAGACTCTGATACTGGGAGGGATTGGGGGCAGGAGAAGAAGGGGACGACCGAGGATGAGATGGCTGGATGGCATCACTGATTCGATGAACGTGAGTCTGAGTGAACTCCAGGAGATGGTGATGGACAGGGAGACCTGGCATCCTGTGATTCATGGTGTCACAAAGAGTCAGACACAACTGAGCGACTGAACTGAACTGAACTGAACTTAACCCACCCCCTATTCCCTTTCTGCAGTGCTAACCACTCTTTTGTTCTTATATCTGTATGTTTCTGTTTTATATTCACTAATTTGCTTTATTTTTTAGATTTCACATGCAAGTGATACATTTGTCGTCTTTCTTTTTCTGACTTAGTATGTGTGTATGTGTGTGTGTGTGTGTGTGTGTGTGTGTGTGTGTGTGTATGTTTTAGTCTCTCAGTCATGTCCAACTTTGCAACCCCATGGACTGTAACCCGCTAGACTTCTCTATCCATGGAATTCTCCAGGAAAGAATACTGGAGTGGGTTGCCATTCCTTGCTCCAGGGGATCTTCCAAACCCTGGTATTGAACCTGGGTCTCCTGCATTGCAGGTAGATTCTGTACAGTCGGAGCCACCAGATAAGCCCTCTCTTGGCACAATACCCTCCAAGTCCATCCATGTCATTGCAAATGGCAAAATTTTGTTCTTTTTTATGGCTGAATAGTATTCTAGTGTGTGTGTGTGTGTGTGTGTGTGTGTGTGTGTGTGTGCACGCGCGCGCGTGCACCACATCCTTTTTAGTTAATCATCCATTGATAGATATTTAGGTTGCTTCTATATCTTGGCAATTGTAATAACACTGCTATGAACATTGGAGTCCATGTATCTTTTCAAATTAGTGATTTGGAGTTTTTTTCAGATATGTACCCAGGAGTGGAATTACTGGGTCATATGGTAGTTCTGGGGCTTCCTAGTGGCTCAGTGGTATAGAATCTGCCTGTGATGCAAGAGCTGCCAGAGATGCAGGTTAGATCCCTGAGTCAGAAGATCCCCTGGAGGAGGACATGGCAACCCACTCTAGTACTCTTGCCTGGAGAATACCATGGACAGAATAGCCTGGTGGGCTACAGTTCATAGGACTGCAAAGAGTTTGGACAGGTCTGAAGTGATTTAGCATGCATGCATATGGTAGTTCTATTTTTAGTTTTTTGAGACACTCCATACTCTTTTCTATAGTAGCTGTACCACTTTACATTACCACCAACAGTATACTAATGTTTCTTTATTTCCAAATCCTTGCCAATGTTTATTTATGTTCTTGTTGATGACAGCTATTCTGACAGGTGTGAGGTGATACCTCATTGTGGTATTAATTTTCATTTCTCTGATGATTAAAAATGTTGAGCACATTTTCATGTGCTTATTGACCATCTGTATGTCTTTTTCAGAACAATGTCTATTTAGGTCTTCCATTTTTTAAATCAAGTTTGTTTGATATGAAGTTGTGTCAGCTGTTTATATATGAACTTTATGGATTCTAACTTTACATTTAGGTCTTTAATTCATTTTGAGTTTAGTTTTATTTATAGTGTTAGATAATGTTTTAATTTAATTATTTTACATGTAGCCTCCAGTTTTCTCAATATCTCAAGATACTTTCTTTACTCCATGTTGTATTCTTAACTCTTTTGTCACATATTGACCATAGGTGTGTATTATTTATTTCTGGGCTCTCCATTCTCTTCCACTGATTTGTCTGTTTTTGTTCCATACCATGCTCTTTTTTATTATTGTAGCTTTGTGTTGTAGCCTGAAGTCAAAAAGCATAATGCCTTCAGCTCTGTCCCTTTTATCAAGATTATTTTGGCTTTTTGACGTCTTTTCTGTTTTCATAGAAATTTTTAAATTATTTGTTCTAGTTCTGTGAAAAATGCCCTTGGTATATTGACAGTGATAACAATAGGCCATTTAATTACGAGATTATCAACTGTACATTGGAGAAGGAGATAGCAACCCACTCTAGCGTTCTTGCCTGGAGAATCCCAGGGATAGGGGAGCCTAGTGGGCTGCTGTCTATTGAGCCGCATAGAATCGGACACGACTGGACCGACTTAGCAGCAGCAATTGTATTATACATATCTAAATTAGAAATGCTAATTATTATCTGGGAGATTCCCTGGTGGGTCAGATGGTAAAGCATCTTTCTGCAATGTGGCAGACCTGGGTTCAATCCCTGAGTCAGGAAGATCCCCTGGAGAAGGAAATGGCAACCCATTCCAGTACTTATGCATGGAAAATTCCATGGATGGAGAAGCCTGGTGGGCTACAGTCCATGGGGTCACAAAGATTATTATCTAATTATCTTTTATTCATCATACATTACTCACTGAAAATGTTTCAGTGTGATGCTATAAGTCCTTTGCAGAACTATGCATATTTTAATGCATATAGTTCTCCATGCAAATAGTAAATATGTTTATTTTTGACTTGCTCATTTGGATATGTAATGACTGATTCAGGTTCTGGATCTCAGAAGTAGTAATTTAGAGATTGTTAATGGAAAAAACATTAAAATATTTACAAGTAGTACCCCAATAGAAGTTTCCTGAATTTCAGGTATACTAAAACTGATATCCTCAGAACTGACAGTCATATAGAAGTTGTGGTTTTTTGTTTGCATAACCTACATTTTTGCAAAAGGTTACAAAGCTATTGAAGGACTGTGGCTAATAACAAAGTTTCCAACATTTACATCTATAAATTGTGCAAACTAGGATCCTCATACCTCACAGCTTCAAGCAGCCCATATCTATCCATGGTTTTCCCTGAAGCAAAGAAGCAATAGATATGAGATGAGTATCTCAGAGGTATACAGGGATGAAAGGAGATGCAACTCTGGAGGGGTTGTGGTGTGGTTACATTCTCCCTGGAGAAGTGGAATATAAAGCTTTCAGGTTAATATTGTATAGTAATTGTGTTTCTTAAAATGTATGCTCCCTTTAGCAATGGTATGATAGCAAATGCTGTTGGTCTGACTTTCTGAGGGACTAATGGGAAGAGGCAAGAGAACATTCCTGTTGGTGCTGCTTCATCAAGGACTCAAAAGTCAGTGTGCAGAATGTTATAGAAACGTGTTACCACAGCAGTGAGAAGTCTAATGTGGTTAATGGGTGCAGTTCTCAGAACCAGGGTAAGTGTGATGTTTATGAGATTAATGTGAAGCCATGGGGGAAAAGAGGACTGATATCCTTCCCATTTTAGCTGTATGTCATTGAGCAGAAATAGTGTCTAGAGTAGGATGAGCATGAAGGAAGGGTCCCAGTGTTTTACCAGCGAATCTAGATGTTAGTTGAAGGAGAACAGAAAGAGGAGGAAGAAAACAAGTAGCTGAAGAATGAATACCTATATCCTCTTGACTTTCTTGTTGGGCTAGGAAACTCTATGACGCTAACATATAGAGAATATGAATGTTTTTTCCTTCTTCATTTTTTAAATGAACTAGAAAAATGGATAGCAAATCCATGGGAAAAAATAAAAGGAAAACCTTGGGAAACCATCCACTGGATCATGAGCCTTTTAATATCAAAATTCAGTTTTTCCTTATCAGTATAACTGAAAGTTACTGAGGAAACTTGCCTTCCTGTTTGATGAGTTATTTTAAGTTCCCCTTATTCTTTTTTTTCCTACTATTATCCTGCTGTGCCTTAGATGTATATAGCAATTTATGTTCACAGAGCTCAAAATATTATATGTTATCTCTTTATCTTCAATCCCTAGAATTTTATACCCATGTGAAATTTTCCTAGGCAGTCCTATAAATTCAATGATATATATTTGGGCACATTTTACCCAAGGGGCTCTTAGATGTTGAGAACTGTCAGGGGCTATTTTTAGATTAGAGGGAATTTAGCATTTCTAAAAATAAGGATTCCACCAACTAGATTCCTCTGCATTGCTGAAAGCAGCCTTTGGAGCGGAATCATCAGCAGGAATTTAATAATCCCTGAGTAGAAAGGCCACAGAGTAGCATGCAAACTGACCTTCTCTCTTGGGAGTTGGTAATGAGGCAGATGGCTCCAAAATTAAAGGCATATTCTGCCCTATATTTTTGCACTGATGGTACAAAGAAGTGGATATATCACTTTTAGGATGACCTCTAAAACTATCTATATACTACAGTTGGATTTCAAATAGCAAGAAGCTAGATATATTAGATGGAGAAAGCAATAGCAATCCACTCCAGTGTTCTTGCCTGGACAATTCCAAGGATGGTGGAGCCTGGTGGGCTGCCATCTATGGGGTCACACAGGTTTGAACACGACTGAAGTGAGTTAGCAGCAGCAGCAGCAGCAGATATATTAGAAAGAGTTTAGACTTTTGTGAGAATCCAGATTTTAACTCTTACCAGCCCTTTTAAAAATGGAACAGATGCAGAAAAGAATGTATCTTGCGGTTATGCCAAGGGACCTGAATTACTAGAGCACAGGACAAATGTGGTAAAGGTGAGTGATAAGTGAAGATGGAAAGGTAGGCAATGTCAAGACAATAAATGGCATGATGAAAATTTTGGATTTTATTTGAAACAAGGAAAGTTAGCAGAGAGTTTTCAGTCAGGAAGTTCTGGTCTACCCCTTGGAAACAGAGTCTAGAAAATGGCTAAGAGACATCCGTGCCCAGCCCTATATACATCCTTCACTTGTCCATGCAAGAGCCTAATGCCCTGCCACCCACAGTCCAGCTGTATGAGTAGACCATAGTCTTCGATGAGTATTCCTTTCTTTGGCTACAGTTGTGGAGTTTCTGACAGGCAGTGGAGATTACTGCCAGGCACAGCACAGCATAGCCTCTTTGGAGATAGGTGACATACAGAATTCATCACTGCTAACCAAGAAGCACCCATAAAAGCAGCTAACCTGGAAAAAGTATTTAACTGACATCTGCAGAATCTTTGCAATGAGTTCTAATCAAAATGAGATAAAAATACAGTGTGCTCCCTATCCATTGCCTTAGTATTACTGGACTGAAGGATTGCTGATTCTTGTCAGGAAGTTAATTTCATTTCTTATTACTTCCAGCTTCACACCCAAAACACTGAGAATTTCAGTGGAGTATATTTAAATAGACCTGTGGCTGATTCATGTCAATGTATGGCAAAATCAATACAGTATTGTAAAATAGAATAAAGCATTCAAAGAAAAAAAAAAAGAACTGATTCAAATGTATTTTTTAATGGCTGAGTAATAGTTCATTGTGTATATGTACCATAGCTTTCTTATCCAGTCATCTGCTGATGGACATCTAGATTGCTTCCATGTCCCGACTATTATAAACAGTGCTGCAATGAACATTGGGGTACATGTATCTTTTTCAATTCTGGTTTCCTCAGTGTGTATGCCCAGTAGTGAGATTGCTGGGTCACAAGGCAGTTCTATTTCCTGTTTTTTAAGGAAGCTACAGACCAATATCACTAATAAACATAGATGCAAAAATCTTTAACAAAATTCTAGCAATCAGAATCCAACAACACATTAAAAAGATCATATACCATGACCAAGTGGGCTTTATCCCAGGGGTGCAAGGATTCTTCAGTATCTACAAATCAATCAATGTAATTCACCACATTAACAAATTGAAAAATAAAAGCCATATGATTATCTCAATAGATGCGGAGAAAGCTTTTGACAAAATTCAACATCCATTTATGATAAAAACTCTTCAGAAAGCAGGAAAAAGAAGGAACATACCTCAATATAATAAAAGCTATATTTGACAAACTTACAGCAAAAATTATCCTCAATGGTGAAAAGTAGAAAGCATTTCCTGTAAAGTCAGAAACAAGACAAGGGTTCCCACTTTCACCGCTACTACTCAACATAGTTCTGAAAGTGTTGGCCACAGCAATCAAAACAGAAAACGAAATAAAAGAAATCCAGATTGGAAAAGAAGAAGTAAAACTCTCACTGTTTGCAGATGACATGATCATCTACATAAAAAAAAAAAAAAAAAAAAAAAAAAAATGAAGGAACATACCTCAATATAATAAAAGCTATATTTGACAAACTTACAGCAAAAATTATCCTCAATGGTGAAAAGTAGAAAGCATTTCCTGTAAAGTCAGAAACAAGACAAGGGTTCCCACTTTCACCGCTACTACTCAACATAGTTCTGAAAGTGTTGGCCACAGCAATCAAAACAGAAAACGAAATAAAAGAAATCCAGATTGGAAAAGAAGAAGTAAAACTCTCACTGTTTGCAGATGACATGATCATCTACATAAAAAAAAAAAAAAAAAAAAAAAAACACCTAAACACTCCACCAGAAAATTACTAAAATAAGTTTTAAATTTCCCTATTGGTTAGGATGTTTAAACCTCAAAAGGATGACACTCAGTCAAACAGTGAGAGAAATGATGGGTAACCTACAGAAGTCAAAACTATTTTTGAGACCTTGAGAAAAGGGACAGCCCTGTCCTAAAGGAACAAAACAGCAACTCTAACATTTCAAAAACCCACAAACTCAAGCAAAAGACATGGGCAAAGCAGGATACTAGAGAGCTTAATCACTTTGACTGTGCCAGTGAAGGGGACCATTTCCTGATCTAAGAGGGTTCTAAAGGCCTTTTTTTGTTGTTGTTCCACAGTAGAACTCTGTTCTGCCATTACCTCTCAAAACTGTCTTGGGGCCATTAGAATAAAGATTATGACAGATAAGCCACTGGAATGGGAATATAACTTCTATGCTTGAATATCATAAAAATCTTATGAAAATATTTCTAAAAAATTGACTCTCAAGAAGACCAGAAAAAGCTATCACCAAAGGACCTGCAGGTAAATACCTCTTTGCAGTACCTCAGGATGTTTTACACAACTGGAACAAAATTTTGAATGAGAAGAACTCTTGGTAAAGCTCAAGGATGACTGAAACATAGGAAATCTAATAAAGAGTGAAACAGTGGGGGGTTGAAGCTGAAGAGACTAAGGCCAAATAAGCACACAGTAGGTGATCGAGGAGAAAGGGCACCTAGTGAACAATCATAATTTAACAATGGAGTTTGCTGAAATGACAACATTTGTAAAGAACTTTATGTTTAATAACGACAGATGAGCAAGAACTTAGAGAAAATAGTATTAATAGGATAAACATACCCTATTCAAATCTTGATGACAGTATTTATATCATAGCACTCATTTTCAAATATAGGCAGGGTCCCAAACACAGTGCTAAAGTAAGTACAGCAAACTGTTCCAGAAGCAAAACATATCCAAAGTGGAAGAAACTGAAGTTACTTTCTGACTGGTTCAGATCAATCTTATTTGTTTTTTTCCTGAAAAGTACATTTTTCTTTTTGGAAAGTTAGAAGCCTTCATGGCTTGCACCTCTGTATTGTGAGGGTGCTGGAAGCATCCAATCAGAACAGCTCAAGTGCCACTTGGGTCTGGCTCAGCCAATGAGAAGCCTGCAGCTCTTGAGGCACAGCCCTTAACTCAAAGTGGGAACACTGTCCTGGAGTGAAGCAATAGGAGTCTTACTGTCACCTGCAGCCTTTGATATCAATGTAGGCAAGGGATGTGGTTCCTGGCCATTGGGCCAAAATGTTATAAGTGACACAGGATACACCAATCACAGTCTTCTGTGGAGGTTTGGCCTTTCGAGATTATGGAGTGTATTAGTATGGTTCACTCCCTGTTTGTCTCTTGGCTGCAGTTTAATCGTGGTGGTTTGATGATATAAATTTAGAGACTATTCTGAATATGTTTTTTGTTCCTTGCATCAAAAATGGCAAGAAGTTGATTACTAATATTTCAGGTAAGATTTTTAAATTCTTAGTTGTAAATAGA
Organism: Madoqua kirkii; assembly: GCA_006408675.1. Lineage (NCBI taxonomy): Eukaryota > Metazoa > Chordata > Mammalia > Artiodactyla > Bovidae > Madoqua > Madoqua kirkii. Next base: position 22,403 of record SJYC01059036.1, read on the forward strand.
ATTCTTCAGATATTGAATGGTAAGATTTCACCACTCTGACTTTCCAATACATTTTCTAGTCATAAAATTCAGCTTTTCCCACTTCATGACTGACATCACCTTTTTAACAGTAGAATTGGCTGTACACTAAATGTCCAAGAGGAAAAACCATAGGAAGCCTAGTTATTGGGAATGAAACCACACTGATGAGTCCTATTTCTTAAAATCTTTCAAAGTCTTATTTTTGGTTCAGTTTCTTATTTCTACATCAGTTCAGTTCAGTTCAGTCACTCAGTCGTGTCAGACTCTTTGCCACCCCATGAACTGCAGCATGCCAGGGCTCCCTGTCCATCACCAATTCCCGGAGATCACTCAAACGCATGTCCATTGAGTTGGTAATGCCATCTCTTCCAATACTTTGGCCACATACTCATTGGAAAAGACCCTGATGCTGGGCAAGATTGAAGGTGGAAGAAGAAGGCAATGGCAGAGGATGAGATGGTTGGGTGGCATCACTGAGTTGATGGACATAAGTTTGAGCAAGCTCTAGGAGTTAGTGATGGACAGGGAAGCCTGATGTGCTGCAGTCCATGGCATTGCAAAGAGTAAGTCATGACTGAGCAACTGAACTGAACTAAGTTAACATGGCTTGAATAAACCTTACGGATACTGTGGTAATCTCATACAGTTCAGTTCAGTTCAGTCACTCAGTCATTTCCAACTCTTTGTCACCCCATGAATCGCAGCACACCAGGGCTCCCTGTTTATTACCATCTCCCGGAGTTCACTCAGACTCACGTCCATTGAGTCCGTGATGCCATCCAGCCATCTCATCCTCTGTCGCCCCCTTCTCCTTCCTTCCCCAATTTCTCTCAGCATCCGAGTCTTTTCCAATGAGTCTACTCTTCGCATGAGGTGGCCAAAGTACTGGAGTTTCAGCTTTAGCATCATTCCTTCCAAAGAACACCCAGGACTGATCTCCTTTTGAATGGACTGGTTGGATCTCCTTGCAGTCCAAGGGACTCTCAAGAGTCTTATCCAAAAGTAACAACACCACAGTTCAAAAGTAACAATTCTTCAGCACTCAGCTTTCTTTACAGTCCAACTCTCACATTCATACATGACTACTGGAAAAACCATAGCCTTGACTAGACAGACCTTTGTTGGCAAAGTAATGCCTCTGCTTTTGAATATAGTATCTAGGTTGGTCATAACTTTTCTTCAAAGGAGTAAGCATCTTCTAAAACTAGTAGATAAAGATATTAAAATAGTTTTTTAACTGCATTCAAGATAAAATGCAGTTGTAAATCAAATTTCAACTGTGAGAGTTGGACTGTGAGGAAGGCTGAGCGCCGAAGAACTGATGCTTTTGAACTGTAGTGTTGGAGAAGACTCTTGAGAGTCCCTTGGACTGCAAGGAGATCCAACCAGACATTCTGAAGGAGATCAGTCCTGGGCGTTCTTTGGAAGGAATGATACTAAAGCTGAAACTCCAGTACTTTGGCCACCTCATGCGAAGAGTTGACTCATTGGAAAAGACTCTGAGGTTGGGAGGGATTGAGGGCAAGAGAAGAAGGGGATGACCGAGGATGAGATGGCTGGATGACATCACGACTCGATGGATGTGAGTCTGAGTGAACTCTGGGAGTTGGTGATGGACAGGGAGGCCTGGCATGCTGCGATTCATGGGGTCGCAAAGAGTCGGACGCGACTGAGCGACTGAACTGAACTGAACTAGTTTTAGCAATTATGTCAGTCCTGGATCTTTTGCTGTATCTCTCCTCATTGTTTGTTGTAATATTTATATGCATTAAAATGCATCATTTATTGTGAATTTTGCTTCAGTGGGTGTTACACATATTTTTGTGTTCCTATCTGTAATCACTGCAGATGGTGATTGCAGCCATGAAATTAAAAGACGCTTACTCCTTGGAAGAAAAGTTATGACCAACCTAGATAGTATATTCAAAAGCAGAGACATTACTTTGCCAACTAAGGTCCGTCTAGTCAAGGCTATGGTTTTTCCAGTGGTCATGTATGGATGTGAGAGTTGGACTGTGAAGAAGGCTGAGCGCCGAAGAATTGATACTTTTTAACTGTGGTGCTGAAGAAGACTCTTGAGAGTCCCTTGGACTGCAAGGAGATCCAACCAGTCCATTCTGAAGAAGATCAGTCTTGGGTTTTTCTTTGGAAGGAATGATGCTAAAGCTGAAACTCCAATACTTTGGCACCTCATGTGAAGAGTTGAAAAGATTCTGATGCTGGGAGGGATTGGGGGCAGGAGGAGAAGGGGACGACAGAGGATGAGATGGCTGGATGGCATCACTGACTCGATGGACGTGAGTCTGAGTGAACTCCGGGAGATGGTGATGGACAGGGAGTCCTGGTGTGCTGCGATTCACGGGGTAGTAAAGAGTTGGACACAACTGAGCAACTGAACTGAACTAAACTGAAGTGTTTTGGGGCCTTGTTTTGGAATGTAGGTAATTTGTTAGGAACACTTTAATTGATTTAGGTTCTCTGTCAAAGACATGACATTGGAACCACAGCATTATTTATTGTAGAGCTAAAGTGTTAGTTGCTCAGTCATGTCTGACTTTTTGCAACCCCATGGACTGTATGTAGCCCATCAGACTCCTCTGTCCATGGAATTTTCCAGCTAAGAATACTGAAGTGTATAACCATTTCCTTCTCCAGTGCATCTTCCCAACCCAGGGATAGAACCCAGGTCTCCTGCAGATGCTTTATCATTTGAGTCACAAGAGAAGCCTGTCTACAGCTAATTAGTTCCCAATATTGAAGCAAGATGCTTATGACTACTTCACCTAATACTCTGTGAAATGAGAAGTGAGATATTTTCCAATTTGGAAGATGGAAATAAGGATTATTCATAGTTCTATATAAGTGATGCATACTGTTCCCTCTAATCCTTTTCTTATTAGCTCAGGTAATTTCCTCACATGTTTATTTTAACCAAGACTCTAGGCTGAAAAATTGAAGAATGACTTTATGCAGACTTAGGGCAGTTCTTTCACTGTGCTGCTCTTTCCTCTTTGGTCATTTTTGTGAACTGTAGTTTCTTTAGTTTTCTGGTTCTCAGCTCCAATTTGAGTTGTCTAAATAAAGTGACCAGTTATCCCAGGATTTGGGTGGAAGGGGATCATGCGATACCAAACTTTCATATTTAACACAGGGAGCCTTGCCCAGTGCTCTGTGATAATCTAGAAGAGTAAGATGAGGTGAAGGTGTGAAGGAAGCTCAAGAAGGAGGGTATATATATATATATATATATATAGCCGATTCAAATTCTTATAAGGCAGAAACCAACACAACATTGTAAAGCAATTATCCTCTTGTTAAATAAATACATAAAATTTAAAAATTAGTACATAAGACAAAAATTAAAATAAAATTGAGAAAGAAAGTGAAAATGAAAGTCACTCAGTTGTGTTTGACTCTTTGTGACCCCATTGACTATACAGTCCATGGAATTCTCCAGGCCAGAATACTGGAGTGAGTAGCCTTTCCTTTCTCCAGGGGATCTTCCCAACCCAGGGATCGATCCCCAGTCTTCTGCATTGCAGGTAGATTCCTTACCAGCTGAGCCACAAGTGAAAGTGAAAGTGAAGTCGCTTAGTCGTGTCCAACTCTTTGCGACCCCGTGGACTATAGACTACCAGGCTTCTCCATCCATGGGATTCTCCAGGAAAGAATATTGGAGTGGGTTGCCATTTCCTTCTCCAGGGGATCTTCCCGACCCAGGGATCGAACCTGGGTCTCCCACATTGAAGGCAGATGCTTGGGAAGCCCAAGAATACTGAGTGGATAGCCCATCCCTTCTCCAGCAGATCTTCCTGACCTAGTAATCAAACTGGGATCTCCTGCATTGCAGGCCAATTCTTTACCAACTGATCTAAAACTGAGAAATCTTGGCAAATTAGAACAAGTTAGTCACCCTACTATAAGGCTATGTCCTATTTTCTCTGTGATTCTGCAACCTGTAAACTCTCTCAAAATAACCAAATGGATTACCGATAAGATAACCTCTTTATTCCAGTGTCTTTATGGTCACTGCCTGGTATCCAGAGTCTTAAAAGCCACTGTCCCATATTGTGCCTGTTTATTTTTTCTTTTGATTGTTTCAAATGGGATGTAAATCTTCTATCTTTGCTGAAAGTGAAACTTATTCTGTCTTGATTTCAATCTATCCAATTTCTTTACCATCTCTTCCTTGAAAGTGTTCTGATTAGAAGTCACCAATGAGCTGCATGCTACAAAAATGTTATGGTCAGTTTTCAAGTTTCATTCTACTTAACCAATCAGCTGAATTTAACAACTAATTACTCATTTTCTTTGAAACAACATTTCAGTTGGCTACTAGGATAAAATTATCTTGGTTTTCCTTTAAGAAGTTACTCCTTCTTAGACTCCTTTGCTGAATCATCCTCATGTCCTCAACCTCTAAATGTTATAGTGCCCTGGGGATTAGTTTTAGGACATCTCCCTGTTTCTCTCTACACTCATTCTCCATATGACCTTATTAAGTCTCATAGTTTCATGTATCTTTAAACACAAGCTCCTGATTTATGTCTCTAACTTTCCGAAATTGTGTGCTTAAGTGCCTACTCAAAATTTACCACATGAAGAATTTATCTCAAACTTAATATTTCCAAAACAACTCTTAATTCTCCCCAGTCCCCAAAACTGTTACTTTTGGATCCATCTTATTCTTAGTAAATGGCAGCTCTGTTATTCTGATTTCCTAAGACAAAGTCTTGCCATCATCTTTGATTACTTTTTCACACTTCTGATCCATCAGCAAATCTAGACAGCTCTATCTTCTCATTATCTTTACTTGCTTACATCCCATCCAAGTCATCATTATCTCTCACTGACATTATTATTGTTATTATCTTACCTATACTCCTTACCTACTTTCTTGGTTCACATGCCATGTGTATTTTCCACATGGTTTCCAAGTTACTAATCTCAAATTGTGAACTGGATTATGTTATTCTTCTGCTTAAAATGCTTCAGTGTCTCCCATATCATATTAATATTTAGTCTTCACCTTGACCTTCAAAAGACTATATGATCTAACCCAGTGTTATAAAGACAATCACCTTTCTTTTTTCTCTATTCCACTGCAACTTAACTCTTCCTTTAGCCTAGAGTGCCCTTGTTCAGAGATGGGTGGCTCACTCCATTATTTCCTCCAGATCTTGACTCAAAAGTCACCTTATCAGAGAGTCTTCCCTGACCATCTAATATAAAACCACATTCTCCAACACAGTCCCTGCCATCTCCCTTAATTATTATATTTTTCTTCATAGAACACATGCCTATCTGCCATGTCTATTGTAATGGATTATTCCAAGAGAACAGGAATGTTGTTTGCAGAGACTTGCCTAGTACTGGCACATAGAAGGTACACAATAGGTATTTGATGGGTGAATAAGTGAGTGAGTAGAACTCTATAGTTGTGGACATTTCTTATTTAAGATATTAAAAAACGCAACTGATACAAATTGAGCCCTGATTACCAAGTAACTTTTCAGGCTGAATGTATCAGTTTTCTTCTGAGGCCCTCTCAAGTATTCTTGTAAGATATCAATTAGTTAAGCCTTATGTGTTTGTGGCTTTTATTGTTGATTGAAATATCAAAGGATATAAATCAAGTCAAAGAATCATCATGCAGAAGGACTTTCATAATTTGAAGGGAAGGGAAAAAGCTTCTTTCAAATGAATAAAGTTTGACCTTCAAGTTTCCAGATTTTCAGCTATTTTCTAATGTTTAGATTAGGGCAAATTGGTCCAATTCCTTCCTTTCTGGACACATGATGACAGTATTTCAACAAAAAAAAATCATACATTTTCCTCATTCAGTTTTAATCAGAAATCAGTGTTTCACTTTTTCAGAAAACACTGAAATCATCAACCTGATTTCATTTCTTTAATCTCCAAAATATTCTTTCAATTTGGGTCTTACAGTTTATGAAACATTAAGTTTGAATATTTGTTATCATTTTTGATTGATGAAAACCTCCCTCCTCAGTTTTAGCAATAGAATTTTTTGCAAAAACAATATTTTAACAAGAGTTCTTTATACTAAGAATTATATGGCTTCTTCTGTTGTAATGATTGATTTTTGCTTCATCTCCCAGAAAGGTGGTCTCAAAAGCAGTGATTATAAGGGAAAACAGATTCAAAACCTACTTATATACATTTTTACATCTATAAGAAAATTTTCAGAGCAAAAATATTTGTGCCTTTTATATAGATATTAATATGTATGCCTACATTTTGTAGAAAATGTATATGTATATTTCAAAGTCATAGATGATAATATTGCAGAATATATATATGTGTGTATATATATACACACACACACTTGAATCAAAGGCTGCTTAAAATTTAGTTCACTGTAAGGAGTCATCATAATCTCATAATTATATGTAAATATCACTTTAATATGGAGTTATTTTAATTTTAGAAATTCTATTTTTATCTAACACTTAATTTTCTCTCCATCACTCATTAATGAGTGATAGATATGCAAGTGACATGGCCTTCATCCTTGGCTTGGGGAGATTCCCTGGAAAAGGAAATGGGGTTTTCTTGCCTGGAAAACCCCATTGACAGAGGAGCCTCGAGGGCTGCAGCTCATGGGGTTACAAAAAGCGACTGAGCGACTAACATATACAGTTGATTAACAATATCATGTTAGTTTCAGACGTACAGCAAAGTGATTCAGTTACTTATATGCATGTATCTATTCTTTTTCAAATTCTTTTCCCATTTAGGTTGTTATATAACATTAAAGAGTTCTCTGTGCTATAAAATAGGTGTTTGTTATCCATTTAAAATATAGCAGTGTATATATGTCAATACCAAACTGCCTAACCATCCCTCCCTTTCCCCACACTCCCCCTTGGTAACCATAAATTCATTCTCTAAGCCTATATTTCTGTTTTGTATATAAGTTCATTTGTTTTTTGTTTGTTTGTTTGTTTGTTTTTTAGATTTCACAAACAAATGATATATTATTTCTTTTCTGACTTCACTCAGTATGACAATCTCTAGGTCCATCCAAGTTACTGCAAGTGGCATTATTTCACTTTTTTCTCTTTAATAGATTGTAGGAACAAGTTCTCAAGTTTCTGTTGATCATAAATATTATGATCCTTTGCTTTGATGAAAACAGGGAAAAATTTTATAAAACCCTTTTGACTTTGCCTCAGCAAGATATAATGACTTGCACTGGGTGAAAAAAACAAAGAGAAATGTTAACATTTTTTAAATGAATTTTTGTCTCTCTCTAGTTCCCAACTCTTTCTTCAGTAAGGAAACAGTCCCAATAAGTGAGAACACTTTTCTCTGCTCCAGACTGTAAATATAGAATCACAAACTGATAGGTTATGAACCAGTACTTGTCCCCTAATGTGTGTGGTTGATGTGTCAAAGCCCCTAATATTCCATGTTATATTACACCCTCTGTTCATAAACTTGCATAACCTGTCTGGTCTCTGAAGGCATCTGAGTCTGGCCTAGAAGACCCATAAACCTTCATCACTGCTGTTCTCTGTTTTTCCTCTCTGGGTTGCAGATCATCCCTCCCTTACCTTTAGTTTGCCCGTGACTAGAGTTAATGCAGACTATTGACTGTATATCAATTAGGAGACTCTATTGCCACATTCTATAAACGTCAGCTAGAATGCCTCCCTCTAGCATTACAGAGAGCTCTTTCTGAACAAAACTTATTTTTAGAAATGCAACATAGTGATTTTTTTCGAGAAGTAAAGTTTGAATTTCTATTTTATTTGGAAGCCTTAGGGACATTATGGCTGAGGAAATGTATTCTTCAGCCAAGAGACTTGATCATATTGTCCTTACAGGATGACAGTGGGTATTTTGCTAGAGTGAGGATAATAAAATTAGACCTGTCATTCTTGCTTAGGTATCTGAGAAGTAAGTGTACAGCATGAGCGATGCTGGCTCAGGCTTTTAGACTTGAGAAAAAGGAGCAAAAGTCTTCATTTTCAGTACTACCTGGACTTAGCGCCTGTTCTAGGCAAGGCCACTGCTCAAGGTCACAATTTCAATCTTTCCGCAAACACACTGCAGAATGTAGAGATGCTAGCATCTCTTTTGGATCTATTCATAGCTACAGTCTTTCTATTACAGCCAAGCGTCCCCAAATACAAAGTGAGTCCTGGATGAGTCTCCACTATACCTAGCTTTGTTTAGTTGCTATGTCCTGTCTGAATCTTTTGTGACCCCCACAGACTGCATCCAGCCAGATCCTCTGTCCATGAGATTTCCCAGGCAAGAATCCTAGAGTGGGTTGCCACTTCCTTCTCCAGGGAATCTTCCTGACCCAGAGATTGAACCCACATATCCTGCATTGGCAGGAACTGAGCCACCAGGGAATCTCATATATTTAGCTTACCTTTCATTAACTACCACTTGAAATAAGCCTTGAGCCTGCACTTCATTCTAAACACTGCCTTGATATCAGGACTGATCCCCTGGAAGCAAACACTGGAGTTTGTTTTCAGAAAGATTGGTTATCAAGCAGGGAAAAAATATTCAGGCAGATTTAGAGAGAGACCCAAGTAGGATTGGAGTCTCAATGGGTACACTTATTTAAATGCTTTATTAAAAAAAAGTTCTAAAAGTTTAACAAGACACAGTTTTGCTCATTGTCATGGTTTGAGTTACTTTATAATAAATATTTTTCTATGTAAATATATGATTTTTATAGTGTACACTTTGATATTTGTTTATACTCTGCTGTCTCATACTCAGGACCTTACTCATGTAATACAGAAATATGAAAGAAAGGCTGATACATGAAGGCTAATGTCCAGTAAACATACTCTCCCATTTTACAACACACAGAGCTTGTTTCAGTTCTTGCTTGATAAGTGATGGTATTCTTCAATGAATTGTTGCTGTTTAGGCGCTCAGTCATGCCCGGCTCTTTGCAAACTCAAGGACTGAAGCACTCCAGGCTTCCCTGACCTTCACTATCTCCCAGAGTTTGCTCAGATTCATGTCCATTGAGTTGATAATGCCATCCAGCCATCTCAACCTCTGTCTCCCCCTTTCCCTCCTGCCCTCAATCTTTCCCAGTATCAGCATCTTTTCCAATGAATCAGCTTGTCCCATCAGGTGGTCAAAGTACTGGAGCTTCAGCATCAGCATCAGCACTTCCAATGAATATTCAGGGTTGATTTCCTTTAGTATTGACTGGCTTGATCTCCTTGTAGTCCAAGGGCCTCTCAGGAGTCTTCTCCAGCACCACTATTCAAAATATCAATTCTTTGGCATTCATGCTTTTACTATACCTCAAGGTCCCCATAGGATGATGAGTTAGCACTTGATAATTCTTTGGCCTGACTATTATTAATAGCTCCTCTGTCCATGGGATTCTCCAGCGAGAATACTGGAGTGGATAGCCATTCCTTTCTCTAGGGGATGTTCCTGCCCCAAGGATTGACCTCGGGTCTCCCACTTTAGAGGCAGATTCTTTATTGTCTGAGTCACCTGGGCTTCATTATTAATAGTTCACTAATCATTACACCATATATATGAATGTGCATGAGTTTTATCATTTTGTAAGTGAACATGCTTATTTTGTCTGTCCATTCTGAACAGTGAGATTTTCAATAATAACTTTATTTAGGTCTGTACCTACTTAACAAATTTTGTTAGGTCTTTATAAACTGGTTAATTAAGAAAAACTAAATTCATGAAAGAATCAACAGTGAACACAGAAATAGAAAATGCCAGCAAATATCTGGATATACAAACACATGTATGCTCACACCCTAACCCTAATAAGTTACAATAAACATGCAGTGGGGAATTCAGAGATAACCACAAATCTCTCTTCACTGCTGCATCGATGAGGCTCCCTGCATTGGCTGCATATGGGAAATTGCTTTTTTCCTCATTATCCTTGCTGTGGTACCCATTTATCTTCAACTGTATCCTCAGAAGTTCAAATAAGATTCATAACTTCCTTACATTAGAAAATATATACCAAGATATATTCTCAGATTAGTTAGTTTCTGTTACAAGAGCTTATAGATTTGACTTTTTAAGGACAAAATATTTTCAAAAGTCTATTTTTGTTTCTGTGTAAGAATATGAAGATTTGAGTAAGAACAGCAACTTCAGATTATGAGACTCTCTTTTACTTGCTGCAAAATGGAAAGGATTCATACTCCTCTCTGTTTCTCCACAGAAACAGGAAAAATACTGGTTTCAGAATTCTCAAGAGGAGAGTTTCCCATTTATAAGTATTTTTTAAGTTATTTGCTTTATAATCATTTCCAACTATTTATTATTTCTTATATCACTTCTCTCTAACCCAACACAGTAGCAGCTGAGAAACCATACTCTCAAATTTGTACCTCTAGAGTGTTTTACTATTTAAAAATTTTGTTATAGGTATCAGAATTTATCTTCCAAAAAGTTTTAGCTACTTAAGTTTTTTAAGGTGAGAGCATAATTTACGAGAGATACCAGTCTTGTCTACGAAATTCCTGACACTGGCAGAGTAGGGAAATGAACCTGAAAAAAAAAAAAAAAAAAAAAAAGCACTTACAAAGATGAATCAGTTCAGTTCAGTTGCTCAGTCATGTCTGACTCTTTGCAACCCCATGGACGCAGCATGCCAGGCTTCCCTGTCTATCACCAACTCGAATGGAGATGATTAGGCACAATGTAAATTTTTTTTTTCTTTCTGTCTCTTCCTGATTCTTCCTCTACTTCCATTACCTTGGAAACCCAGATAACAGGAGACAAGATCAGTTTCTGGTGCTTCTCTAACTACTAGGAGATTTTACATCCTTTAATAACTATAATTTTGCCAAAGAAACTAGGGCCAGATTACTGAGTCTCCCAGGCCATGGATTTAAAATCCCAACTCACCCATATTTTGTATATTAGAGAGAAGAAGCCTGCATTATTCACTTTCATCTATATATTTGCTTGCCTGTAACTGACTCCAAGAGCAGTAACTTCATATCCACAGAGAAGCATTCGTTCTGAAGCGATTAGCTGGAAACAAAAGGAACAGTATGTCTCTCTGTTACAAGTATTAATATAAGGCCATTAGGCTTTAAGGAGAGAATGAATTGTAAGGTCCTTAGGAAAAAATGGAAAAAGGGCATATGTGATCAGGCTACCCATGGCAGAGGTTCTCTTGCTCTCTGTCTGTCCCTGTTTAACCAGTCCCTGCTTCCCCTACTAGAGAAGGCAATGGCACCCCCACTCCAGTACTCTTGCCTGGAAAATCCCATGGACAGAGAAGCCTGGTAGGCTGCAGTCCATGGGGTCGCTAAGATTTGGGCACAACTGAGTGACTTTACTTTCACTTTTCACTTTCATGCACTGGAGAAGGAAATGGCAAACCCACTCCAGTATTCTTGCCTGGAGAATCCCAGGAACAGAGGAGCCTAGTGGGCTGCCATCTGTGGGGTCGCACAGAGTCGGACACGACTGAAGCAACTTAGCAGCAGCAGCAGTAGCTTCCCCTACACCATACTCATATGATGCATCTTCCCTCTTAATCATAGGTTGTTGCTGTTGTTTTAGTATCTAAATTGTGCCCGACTCTTTTGTGACCCAAAGGTAACCCACCATCCTCCTCTGTTTATGGGATTTCCCAAGCAAGAATACTGGAGTAGGTTAACCTTTCTTTCTCCAGGGGATCTTCCCCATCCAGAGATCAAACTTGCATCTCCTGCATTGGTAGGCAGGTTCTTTACCACTGAACCACCAGGACTGCTTAAACATATGGCCTAATGTAAATGCCATGTACTTGCCTCTGCTTCCAGCTACTGATTATTCTAATTGTTAGACCAAAACTAATTCTACAGTAATAGTTTATCAAAGGGGCAGTGAAGGTCATTAACATGACCTTTACTGGTTTCCCCGGTAACTGATGAGTCCAGCCAACCTGATGTCAATTCCCTCTATAACCCTTCCACCCCCAACCCCACCATTTACAGTGAAGATTGCTGCTGTGTCCTGCCTGCGATCTGCTGCATGTGGTGGGATGCCCCTCCAGGATCTCGCTTCAGATGCGTAAGATCCCCCATCCATTAAACCACTGATGTCTCTGTCACTAATTCTGGGCTCTTTATTCTGAGGCTGGGCAAGTACAGGGCTTGCAGGCCAACTTGGGTGAGCCCAACAAAGACGATTCAAATATTACCTTTTAGTATACCTCTCATTCCATTTTACTATTCATCTTCCCATATGATTAAAATATGGTTTTATTTGCAGTACTCATTGCACTTTATGACTCTCATGCTTCTCAAATATGGTCCACAAGAAATCTTACTCAAAAGGAACAATCCTTTCTAGATGGACTATGTCAAGTAGGGCAGAGTTGTAAGAACCTGTAAGCATTTGTCTGAAAGCAAAATCTGCTTACCTTGAAATCTAGTCTTTTAAAAACTTTCTTACTCTGAAGTAAAAAGAATTACATGATCCACCTGTACACTAAGACTAAGGCCATTCTAGAGCTTTGGCGTCTGTTTCAATTATTTTCCAGAACTTGAACATGTCAGACAAACCCATAACAACACTCACTGTGAATCTCCCCTCTGCATCTCAATCACTTGCCACTGAGAAGATTTAAGCACACAATGCTCCATTCACATCTATAATTTACATTCTTGCGATGAGTCACCTGCTTGCTATTCTGTAGGCATTTTCTTGGAGCGTTCCCCATGGCTGTCCATTGAAGTGTCTGTGTTGGAAATAGTTCAAGTATTGAGACAAAATTCATTTCCTCAAAGTGCAAGATATGCTAAGTAGTGACAGAAAAGTTCTGAGTAATAAATGTCCATCATGTGGCCACTTAATAGATATTTAACAGAGTGACTGTCAGAGTTCTGGACTTAGCTGCCTGCAAAGTTCTGGACAAGGAGATGTCCCACAACAGGAAGTGCTAGTGAGTAGGATAGACCATCTCCCTATAATGCAACTGGCTTGATTTACTTTCTTTCATCAGACATGGAGGGTGCCAGTGACCAAAAATTTCTGTTGAAATAGAACCCATACCCCACCTCCAGGAAAACACTAAGTTGCTAAGTCACTTCAATTGTGTCCGACTCCGTGTGATCCCATAGACGGCAACCCACCAGGCTCCCTCGTCCCTGGGACTCTCCAGGCAAGAACACGGGAGTGGGCTGCCATTTCCTTTTCCAGGAAAATGAATGCTATCAATACAAGGTCAGCCTGCTTTAACAGTTTCATAAAGAAAATGGAGACCTTCTATTACTCCAATATAGAATATAAAGTTTTTGAAAAAGAGGGTGGAGACATTTAATAAACCTGATTTATTTTTTTTAACTAAGTTAGAACTTCTGTCAGATTCAGAATATATTCTGAGGGATTCACCTCTAAAAGTTATCCAAGGTATCCCTCTCTTTCTGGGGTTCTGAATTGGTGCCCTGGAACATCTGTATCTAAATCTGATTTACTGCTTTTTCAGCCTTACCTGTAATTTTCAACTCTTTTTCACTTTTTCTTTGACCTTGTAGTGTAAGCCCTGACAGTTAGATTTTCTTTCTTTCAATTTTTTAAGAAATGAACCAGGCATGTAGTTCAAAGATGGCCATGTTGAATAAACATGTTGCCAACCTCGAGTCTAGATAAAGAGCCAGGCCACCCCTCCCTGACTCCCAAGGCCTCTTTAAATATCTTGGCTGATTTCAATAATGATCATTTAGACCACTAGTTTTTCTCTTCCTGTGCTTTAAATTCCTACTCATATGTTATAAATTTACCCATAAATAGTGAGCATGTGAAACTCTAGGCCAAAACACTTGACTCCAATAAAACCAATAAACATGGAGCCCCAGGCCCAAACCCTCTGTCACTCTCTGCTTCAGTCTTGCTGTGTGGCCCCAGGAAAACTGTGCAGTTTCCAGGACTTGTAAATGATAAGCTTTTTTCTTTTCTTAAAGTTTCCTAATGCTTATATTGGAGGGTATCTTGCAGTCAAAATAAAAACAATGAGGGCCACTGTAGCCGCAGCATTGTTTACTGATAGGCTAAAGGCTGAACCCATCAAAAAATAGACCTCATGCTTTCATATTTTGGATACTTCAGATAGCTTACAAATGTTTCCTCCGCCTTAATGTCTAGCCATCTATCTGCTTATTTATCCTTACCAGCAGGCACTAAGGGGTATATTAACTGAGAATACCATCTCTTTTATCTCCCTTAATCAACACCCTGCTCCACCTCATTTTAAGCAGGTTTCTGACACTCCTAGAGGCTAAAGGGGATTAGGTTCAAGAGGGAGGGGACATATGTATGCCTACAGCTGATTCATGTTGATGTTTGACAGAAAACAACAAAATTCTATAAAGCAATTATTCTTCAATTAAAAATAAATTTTTAAAAAAGGAATCTGAATACTTAAAACATAGGCATATGGTTCATTCATTGACAGTAGAATATCTTTCAACTATCTAAGGAAAATAAACTATGTGAACTACCCAATAGGATTTCAAATCCGTATTCAAGAAGTAAATCTTCAGTCAATTTGACTGAAAAATTAATTGGACCCAGGATTTACTTATACTTTAGAGTCAGTTTGTCTGTTTACAAAAGTGCTTCTAAATACAGTTAGGATTAAAAGATCAAAATTCACAATAAGAATCTTGCACTTTTTCACTTGAATAAAGAGATATAGATAATAACATTATGGCTATGAGAGTGTCTTATTGTGTGGAGCTTTCTTGAATTAGAGAATCATGGAGCCACCAATGGAGACCTAGAAACAGGAAGATAATCCTCCAGCTGCAGCCAAAATGCAAAGGTCCAGGCATCTAATGGAATACAGAGATCAGGCAGAACAAGCTTTCACAAGCAAAGAAGGGAGAACTGGATAGTAATCTCAGTGTCTATGTGAGCAAATATCAATACATACCCGAAGCTGAGACCATCAACTCAGTACCAGTTTGGGTATGAAAATTTGGTATTTGACACTGGGTCAGCATTCAACTCTTTTCAAACTTATTTTGAAGAATTGTCTTTGTACTTATGTGTACCTTTTCAGGGTAACTTTCAATACTGAAATGAATGTCTTTGGAGTTTAAATAATTTAGATCATATTCATAGAGTTAAAGCAGGAATGAAATAGATAGGCAATGACAAAACTGAACTCTGTGTATTCTTGCCATCTCTTCTTAATATCTTCTGGTTCTGTGCTGTGAAATCACTGGGGCTGAAAATAGTATGAAAGCTATTAATAGTATTAGTGTTACTGTCATTAAAATAATTTGAAAATTGAGTGCTTTGTAAGATGCAGTTGGTTGACCTATTTTGAAAATTGTTTGTTCTCCTAAGTCACACAACACAATCAACATAGATATAGAAATGTTTAAACTTGAATAAGTCAGTCAGGTGAAATATGAAGCCTGTTAACTTATAACTCCATATGTATATTAAGTTGAAAATTTAATTGACTTCCCTAAGAGTTTAGGTCCATGTAGAGTACAAAGATCTTACATTCAATTGGTACTGACTTAAAAAAAATGATGAAAACACCTTTTTCCACACCTCTATATCATTTCAACGTCATTAAGAGTTTCTTCTTTTACCTATCTAGGGATAAAGGCTCAGCAATATCACAAGTGATTGTTTTGTATAAGCTTTTCATTTTAGCTGGATACCTTACTGTGGAACAGACCTTACAGTCAAGCAGCACACTGCTTATTGCTTTCTGGAATATCATGTTCCTTGTAAAACAATGTGTTCCATACAGTATTGGTTTCTGTTATAAGACTCTGTATTATTACCTAAGGGAGGAGATAGAGTGCCACTCTGACAGAAATAGTGCTGATTAAGAGTTGCTGATCAGTTTACCTTTCCAAATTAAGTGTGATTAAATGTGATGATGACAGATACAGTACAGTATCATATGCAGCTCTTAAATACTAAGGGAACTCGGAAGTTTGTTTCAATTGATTAATTATAACAATATTCACTTTTCTAATCTGTTGCAGACTGTAATGTGGAGGTTGTTACATTTAACAACCCTCTTTATGATCTTAAAGAGAAAAATGTCTACCTTAAGTACTTCAAATGATTAATGTTTCTGTTTTGCTCTGTAATAGCTTTAGTGTATCATTTTCACAGTTTTCTCATGAGATAGAAACTACACTGCGCAGATGTTTTCTTTTTCAAATGCTCTTCAAGTAAACAGTGTTACCTGGCACTATACTGTTTTTCTTCCCATTGCAGTTGAAGGTCCATTTCATATGAATTGTGAAAATGAATCATCAGGATGGGCATATTACACAAGAGAGCAGGCAATGACAAGAGACTTCTAGGAAGGAGTAGTCAAATGTTTCATTTCATCCTAAAAATTTCTGGTGTGCTTTGCAACAGGTGGCTAACCTGAAGGAGAGATGATCTCCCTTGGATTAACAAACATGTACTCATGAAAAAACAGGCTTTATATTGTCCAGAACAGGAGAAGATATAATCATCAGTTTAGTTCAGTTGAATCACACAGTCGTGTCTGACTCTCTGCAGCCCCATGAACCACAGCACCAGGCCTCCCTGTCCATCACCAACACCCAGAGGACACCCAAACCCAAGTCCATCGAGTCGGTGATGCCATCCAACCAT
>SJYC01059038.1:0-20266 GCA_006408675.1 Madoqua kirkii
ACTTTCAAGCCAAGGATTCTAAGATGTTACCAGAACTTCTCTACTCTTTTTCTCCATCCAGTTAGAACTACACAGAGAACTCTGAGGCTGTAGTCAGAGAAAAGAGATTCAAGCTGGAAGGTGTCTGGCTGCCTCAATCATCACATGGGAAAAAGCAGGCCATGACTACACTGAGCCATTATGTGAGTGGAAAATGAATGTTCATTATGTTAAGTCACTGAAAATTTAGAGGTTTTCTTCTTTAGAGTGGCTAAAATCATCCTAACTCAAAGATTCTCTAAATTTTGGATGCATCAGAGTCACCTGGAGGGCTGGATAAAGCACTCATTGTGGAACTCCAGCATTTTAGATTCTGTAGGTCTGGGGGGAGACCCCAAAATTTCACTTCTAACAAACTTACTTGTGATGGTGATGTTAATGGTGTGAGAAGCACATTTTGAAAACCACTGCGCTAGCTAACAAAATAGACATAGGCGAGTGGGAAACCTCATGACCTCAAAGGATATATCTCCAAATCAAAAATATGAAATTAAAGGTAGACCAACTTATCCCTATGGGGGACCAATTAGTGCTGCTGTATCGGCTGATTCCACCTAGTGTTGCACTGTACCATGTTCAGCTCAAAAAAGGATATGGAAAGGAGAACTGAAATCCATTCAGCGTAATTTAGAGGGATGGTTTTACCAATACTAGCATCGCTGCTTTTCTAATTTCCCTACCTTTTGACCTGCTCTTCCAGTCCCTGAAGAGAAGCAAGCAGTTGATTTATGAGCCTCATAGAGCTCTTGGCCCAGGTGGTCTTGTTTGCATTGGTGGGAATACTGAGCTTCAGGTGACAATGAGAAGCCAGAGGGTCCTCTGCCTCTTATGGGAGGTGAGGGCCATGCGACTCTTTTCCTGGCCCCACCTTTTACAAACCACCCCAAAATTTCACTGTTACTTAGTGCTAAAATTTAAGTTGAAAGGACTTTGCCTGTCTTTGCTGGAGTCTTCTGGACTAGGTTGACATGAATTAACTTCTTTGCTTAGAGAAAGTTGCTTCACTTTTGGAAGGAGTGACTGTAGGTCTTTCCAAATTGGACTTAGACATTTTAAGGTGGGCTCGTATAAATAAGCCTTGAAATTCTTCAGAGAAACTTGTGATTTGATAGCTCTTCTCAGTGAAGACTATTATTAAATTACCATTCTGGATCATTTCACTGACAGTTCCACTTCTTAAAATAGAGAATAGCTATATTCCTAGACACTAGCCTCAAAAAGCTGAATCTCAAATTCTAGTTTTCAAATGGTCACTGGTTTCTAACTACTACTTTTCTACTTTCCAAGTTCACTTGATTTAAAAGACATGGCATGTGTCTTCTCAAAATATCTTTTGTTCTCAGTACCTACACATAACAAGTAGTATTCTTATTTGCTTCTCTGTTGCTAATTGGTGTCTGGGCCCCATTTTTTTAGCTGGGTGTTTTGCACCTCTGACTCTCACTGCCAGCCATATTGATGTCAGGGCAGAGGTTTGGAATAAGCTTGCTTTGACACTGGCAAATGCCCTCGGGTATAAACTTACTGGGTCTCATCTTGGGAAATGCTTCCCTTCTCTCCTTCCCATCTTTAATCATTTAGTTACTGTCTACTCTATGCCAGGCTCTGCTGAATCTTGAATAAACAAGGTGAACAAAATTATGAACCTTATATTCTAGGGGAATACAGGAAACAAAAATTTTGCAGACAAAATTTAAATAGCATTAAATGTTCTGAAGAAGATGGAGCAGGGTATAGTGACAGCGTGTACTGGTCTAGAGTAGTCTAGTTGATAGCAAATGGTGAAGAAAGTCTTGCTTGTAGAGGTGCTATCTGAGCTGACCATTACTGATAAATGAGTCACATGAGGACCTGAGGGAAATGTGCTCCAGACAGAGGGAAAGGCAAGTGTAAAGATGGTGAGTTGGGGGCCATTTTGTCGTACCCAGGGAACAACAAAGAGGTCTTTGTGGTTGGAGTCTAATCAACAAGCAGGAGGAAAGGCATTGTCTGATGAAATTGGATCTGGAGGTCAGATCACATGGATCTTAATTAGTGAATTCCTTTAAATCATTTCATTCAAAATCTTAAGAGTTAAAAGGACTGAATTCTTTTTCATTATTTTTATTTGTGTGACCTGCTTAACTAGCTGTTTCATTTCTTAGATGACACTCTGTCTTAACTAGTGGGTGCTTTGACAGAAAAAGCCTACTTTAAATTTGGTACTGGGAGAGCCAATTCGTAGGCAGGTTGATAAGTCTCGGGTCCCCAAGAGGAGAAAGGGGTCTGGGGCTCTCAAAGAGGAAATAGGTGTTGAGAATTCCCAAAGAGTAGGAAAGGACAAAAACATTTTTCCCCCTACATTCCTTAGTCTTAGCCACATAAATTTTTTTTTTTCTTTAAACCAGGAGCTGATGATTATACAACAAAACAACTCAGTTTAAACTCTGTAAGGATTACATAGCAACAATGTATCCTGCTTGAGGACAGTTTCTCCTTCTTAAAAATCTTCTAATTAATCCCATAATTTAAAATGTAAATTGTAGGAGTGGGTCTGGTAAAATCTTTACAAACTTGAGACATTCTTTTGATTTATTGTAATAACCAACTAAAAAACTATATAGCTCCCTTGCTAAGACCAGCAAGAGGGGCACTCTTTGTCCCTCTTTTGATGCCTATCTACAAAAAAGCTCTTGAGAGATCAGGCCTGGATTAGCTGGGAGTTTTGCACCTCTGACTCTCACTGCCAGCCATATTGATGTCAGGGCAGAGGTTTGGAATAAGCTTGCTTTGACACTGGCAAATGCCCTCGGGTATAAACTTACTGGGTCTCATCTTGGGAAATGCTTCCCTTCTCTCCTTCCCATCTTTAATCATTTAGTTACTGTCTACTCTATGCCAGGCTCTGCTGAATCTTGAATAAACAAGGTGAACAAAATTATGAACCTTATATTCTAGGGGAATACAGGAAACAAAAATTTTGCAGACAAAATTTAAATAGCATTAAATGTTCTGAAGAAGATGGAGCAGGGTATAGTGACAGCGTGTACTGGTCTAGAGTAGTCTAGTTGATAGCAAATGGTGAAGAAAGTCTTGCTTGTAGAGGTGCTATCTGAGCTGACCATTACTGATAAATGAGTCACATGAGGACCTGAGGGAAATGTGCTCCAGACAGAGGGAAAGGCAAGTGTAAAGACTGTGAGTTGGGGGCCATTTTGTCGTACCCAGGGAACAACAAAGAGGTCTTTGTGGTTGGAGTCTAATCAACAAGCAGGAGGAAAGGCATTGTCTGATGAAACTGGATCTGGAGGTCAGATCACATGGATCTTAATTAGTGAATTCCTTTAAATCATTTCATTCAAAATCTTAAGAGTTAAAAGGACTGAATTCTTTTTCATTATTTTTATTTGTGTGACCTGCTTAACTAGCTGTTTCATTTCTTAGATGACACTCTGTCTTAACTACTGGGTGCTTTGACAGAAAAAGCCTACTTTAAATTTGGTACTGGGAGAGCCAATTCGTAGGCAGGTTGATAAGTCTCGGGTCCCCAAGAGGAGAAAGGGGTCTGGGGCTCTCAAAGAGGAAATAGGTGTTGAGAATTCCCAAAGAGTAGGAAAGGACAAAAACATTTTTCCCCCTACATTCCTTAGTCTTAGCCACATAAATTTTTTTTTTCTTTAAACCAGGAGCTGATGATTATACAACAAAACAACTCAGTTTAAACTCTGTAAGGATTACATAGCAACAATGTATCCTGCTTGAGGACAGTTTCTCCTTCTTAAAAATCTTCTAATTAATCCCATAATTTAAAATGTAAATTGTAGGAGTGGGTCTGGTAAAATCTTTACAAACTTGAGACATTCTTTTGATTTATTGTAATAACCAACTAAAAAACTATATAGCTCCCTTGCTAAGACCAGCAAGAGGGGCACTCTTTGTCCCTCTTTTGATGCCTATCTACAAAAAAGCTCTTGAGAGATCAGGCCTGGTCCCTGGTCTGGAAGCTAAATCTTCTTTAGAGATCACGAATCCAACAGTGTTAACCATAAGCTCTCAGTACCAGTATTCTAAGTACTCCTGCTTTCTTCCCCTTTCTGTTTTAGGGACCAAGGCATGCATACACCAGCTGCAGCAGGTTGAATGGTGTTGCATTGGATAGCCATTCATAGTAATCCTGGTTGGAGTAATGGAGATTTCTGGTTGAAGGAAGCTGACAGGGACATTCCATGTACAGCAAATCAGTAAGGATTTCCTGAGGAGAGAAATTTCTAGTTGTCACATGCAAGATATGTTAATTTTTTTTTGACTCAAGTAAATGTTTCCATTGAAAATGTTTTCCAATTGACTTGAGTTAATATGAAAAGAAAATATGAGCTTTCTAATGAAATACTATAGATTAAAAAGAACATCAGTTCAGTTCAGTCGCTCAGTCATGTCCAACTCTTTGTGACCCCATGAATCACAGCCCGCCAGGCCTCCCTGTCCATCACCAAATCCCGAAGTTCACTCAGACTCACATCCATCGAGTCACTAATGCCATCCAGCCATCTCATCCTCTGTCGTCCCCTTCTCCTCCTGCCCCTAATCCCTTCCAGCATTAGAATCTTTCCAATGAGTCAACTCTTCGCATGAGGTGGCCAAAGTACTGAAGTTTCAGCTTCAGCATCATTCCAAAAAAAATTCCAGGGTTGATCTCCTTCAGAATGGACTGGCTGGATCTCCTTGCAGTCCAAGGGACTCTCAAGAGTCTTCTCCAACACCACAGTTCAAAAGCATCAATTCTTCAGCACTCAGCCTTCTTCACAGTCCAACTCTCACATCCATACACGACCACAGGAAAAACCATAGCCTTGACTAGACGGACCTTAGTCAGCAAAGTAATGTCTCGTGCTATACGGTAGGTTCTCAGTTGCATGATTGATAATATGTATGAAATATATGATGTATGTATGAAATAGATGAAATATATATAAAATAGATGAATGATGATGGACAAGGAAGCCTGGCATGCTGCAGTCCATAGGATTTCAAAGAGTTAGACATGACTGAGCAACTGAACTGAACTGATGAAATAGATAGCTAATGAAAAGAGCATAGGATTTAGGATCAAAAGAGTTTACTGTGTCACATCTTAGCAAAACTTTTAGCCCTGTAATGATGTGAACCTTTGTTTCTGTGAGCCATGTAGCTTGGGGATTAAGCTCCCATAGAGAATCCACCTGCAATGCAGGAGACCCGTTTTGATTCCTGGGTTGGGAAGATCTGCTGGAGAAGGGATAGGCTACCAATCCAGTATTCTTGGGCTCAGCTGGTAAAGAATCTGATTGCAATGTGGGAGACCTGGGTTCGATCCCTGGGTTGGGAAGATACCCTGGAGAAGGGGAAGGCTACCTGCTCCAGTATTCTGGTCTGGAGAATGCCATGGACTGTATAGTCCATGGGGTTGCAAAGTGTCAGACATGACTATGTGACTTTCACTTTTATTTTCACTGCAGGCTGCTGCTGCTGCTAAGTCACTTCAGTCGTGTCCTACTCTGTGTGACCCCACAGACAGCAGCCCACCAGGCTCCCCTGTCCCTGGGATTCTCAAGGCAAGAACACTGGAGTGGGTTGCCATTTCTTTCTCCAATGCATGAAAGTGAAAAGTGAAAGCGAAGTCGCTCAGTCTGTCTAAACCTGAGCAACCCCATGGACTGCAGCCTTCCAGGCCCCTTTATCCGTGGGATTTTCCAGGAAAGAGTACTGGAGTGGGGTGCCATCACTTTCTCTGTTCACTGCAGGCAGCATGTGGTAAACTCTTGGTTCTTTCATCTACTAGCTATCATCTGAGTAAAGGAACTAAACCTCTCAATGACCCTGTTTTCTTACCTATAAATTGGTGAGCTATTATTGAAAACATTAAAACATTAAATTATGCTTTTAAGTTCATGGCAAATATTCAAGAAATGCTTGGGTCACAATGTTTAACTCATGGTAAATGTTGTTATTGCCATTATTGCTGTTATACTGTTTTACATACTAGTGGTGTTTAGTTGTTTGGTTGTGTCTGATTCTTTTGCAAACCCATGGACTGTAGCTTACCTGGCTTCTCTGTCCATGGGATTTCCAGGTAAGAATACTGGAGTGGGTTGTCATTCTGTTTGCCAAGAGATCTTTTCAACCCAGGGATTGAACCCAGTCTCCTGCATTGAACCTAATCTCCTGCAGATTCTTTATGAATGAGCCACTGGGGAAGCCATTTTATCCACTAGACTAAGCACATGATTTTATTTTACTTTTTTAATTTTTGAAATATTTATTTATTTATTTTCGGCTGCATTGAGTCTTTGTCGTTGCATGTGGGCTTTCTTAGTTGTGGCAAGTGAGGGCTACTCTGCCTTGGAGTGTGCAGGCTTCTCATTGTAGTGGCCTGTCTTACTGTGGAGGATAGGCTCTAGGCATGTAGGCTGTGGTGGGTGCAGCACATGGCCTCAATAGTTGTGGCTAGTGGACTCTAGAATGTGGGCTTCAGTAGTTGTGGTACACGAGCTCAGTTGCTTCAAGGCATGTAGAATCTTTCTGAATCACATGTCCCCTTCATTGGCAGGCAGTTTTTTTATCAATGGACCACCAAAAAAAATCCCTAAGCATTAATTTTGAATGAAAGAAAGTGAGGTTGCTCAGTCGTGACCAACTCTTTGCAACCCCATGGACTGTAGCCTACCAGGTTCCTCCGTCCATGGGATTTTCCAGGCAAGAATACTGGAGTGGGTTGCCATTTGATTATTACTTATCTAACTATAAATTCATTAAAATAGTTTAAAAACTTAAAATACAGTAAGATATTTGACAACAAATTAACAAAAGTCTCTTGCTCTCAAAACACCACACTCTGTTCAACTTTTTAAGTTGTATCTATTTATTGTACTGTTTTATTTGTACACTTAATCGTCATCTGTAGACTTTTACCATGGTGGGCCTACTTTCCCTCCTCTCCTGTCTTCCTCCAGCACTGCTCCTCAATTCAATATGGATATATTCCAACATAGTTATATCAGTATCATTATACAGATCATTTCCTGCTCAAATAGTATACTCTGATTATGCCATTTTAAAAATAACTTTATTCCCCCTGAAGCTATAAAGGGTCTTTTTCTCTTTGGTACATCTCTTTCCTACACTGGTATATTTAGATTTCTATGTAAATACCTATTATTAATTTTCACAAATTCTTTAATAAAATTGTAAACTCCATGGAGTTACGTTTCCTATCAGATCAAACAAACCAGCTTATCTATCAGGTTTTCTTTTCTTTTTAGGAGTATACTTCTTATATTTTCTGTTCTCTTGAACACTAGAATAGTTGCTATCTTGACCTAGGGTATGTGCAATCTCTCAGGACCTCCATTTTTGGTTTCCTGGATTCAATGTATTCCTCTTTGCTCCATTAAGTATTTCTTGCTGTAACTTCCTAAGAATGTGTACAGTTCAGCTCAGTTTAGTCATGTCCGACTCTGGGACCCCATGGACTTAAGCACACCAGCCTTCCCTGAATATCACAAACTCCTGGAGCTTACTCAAATTCATGTCCATTGAGTCGATGATACCATCAACCATCTCATCCTCTGTCATCCCCTTCTCCTCCCACCTTCAAACTTTCCCAGCATTAGCAACTTTTCAAATGAGTCAGTTCTTTGCATCAAATGGCCAAAATATTAGAGTTTCAGCTTCCACCTCAGTCCTTTCAAAGAATATTCAGGACTGATTTCCTTTAGGATGGACTAGTTGGATCTTCTTGCAGTCCAAGGGACTCTCAAGAGTACTCTCAAACACCATAGTTCAAAAGCATCAATTCTTTGGCACTCAGCTTTATATATAGTCCAACTCTCACATCCATACATGACTACTGGAAAAACCATAGCATTGACTAACCAAACCTTTATTGGAAAAGTAATGTCTTTGCATTCTAATATGCTCTCTAGGTTGGTCATAACTTTCCTTTCAAGTAGCAAGCATCTTTTAATTTCATGGCTGAGGTCACCATCAGCAGTGATTTTGGAGCACAAGAAAGAAAAAGTCTGTCACTGTTTCCATTGTTTCCCCATCTATTTGCCATGAAGTGATGGGACCTAATGCCATGATCTTAGATTTCTGAATGTTGAGTTTTAAACCAACTTTTTCATTCTCCTCTTTCACTTTCATCAAGAGGCTCTTTAGTTCTTTGCTTTCTGCAATAAAGGTGGTGTCATCTGCATATCTGAGGTTATTGATATTTCTCCTGGCAATCTTGATTCCAGTTTGTGCTTCACCCAGGCTGGCATTTCACATGATGTACTCTGCATATAAGCTAAATAAGCAGGGTGACATTTATAGCCTTGACATATTCCTTTCCCAATTTGGAACCGGTCTGTTGTTCCATGTCTAGTTCTAACTGTTGTTTCTTGACCTGCATACAGATTTCTCAGGAGGCAGGTCAGGTCGTCTGGTATTCTCATCTCTTTCAGAATTTTCCACAGGTTGTTGTGATCCACACAGTCAAATACTTTGGCATAGTCAATAAAGCAGAAATATATGTTTTTCTGGAACTCTCTCACTCCTTCCAAGAGCCAACTGATGTTGGTAATTTGATCTCTGGTTCCTCTGCTTTTTCAAAATCCAGCTTGAACATCTGGAAGTTCATGTACTGTTGAAGCCTGGCTTGAAGTATTTTGAGCATTACTTTGCTAGCATGTGAGATGAGTGCAACTGTGCAGTAGTTTGAGCATTCTTTGGCATTGCCTTTCTTTGGGATTGGAATGGAAACTGACCTTTGCAGTCATGTGGCCACTGCTGAGTTTTCTAGCATATTGAGGGCAATACTATAATGGCAACATCTTTTAGGATTTGAAACAACTCAACTGGAATTCCATCACCTCCACTAGCTTTGTATGTAGTGATGCTTCCTAAGGCCCACTTGACTTCACATTCCAGGATGTCTGGCTCTAAGTGAGTGGTTGCACCATCATGATTATCTGGGTCATGAAGATCTTTTTCGTATAGATCTTCTGTGTATTCTTGCCATCTCAATATCTTCTGCTTCTGTTAGCTCCATACCATTTCTGTCCTTTATTGAGCCCATCTTTGCATGAAATATTCCCTTGGTATCTCTAACTTTCTTGAAGAGATCTCTAGTCTTTCCCATTCTGTTGTTTTCCTCTGTTTCTTTGCATGGATAACTGAGGAAGGCTTTCTTATCTCTCCTTGCTATTCTTTGGAACTCTGCATTCAGATGGTTATATCTTTCCTTTTCTCCTTTGGTTTTGGCTTCTCTTCTTTTCATAGCTATT
This sequence comes from Madoqua kirkii, assembly GCA_006408675.1. Taxonomy (NCBI): domain Eukaryota; kingdom Metazoa; phylum Chordata; class Mammalia; order Artiodactyla; family Bovidae; genus Madoqua; species Madoqua kirkii. Next base: position 9,324 of record SJYC01059038.1, read on the forward strand.
TGTAAGGCCTCCTCAGACAACCATTTTGCTTTTTTGCATTTTTTTTTTCTTGGAGATGGTCTTGCTCCCTGTCTCCTGTACAATGTCATGAACCTCCGTCCATAGTTCATCAGACACTCTGCCTATCAGATGTAATCCCTTGAATCTATTTCTCACTTCCACTGTATAATTGTTAGGTATTTGGTTTAGGTCATACTTGAATGGTCTAGTGGTTTTCCCTACCTTCTTCAATTTAAGTCTGAATCTGGCAATAGGGAGTTCATGATCTGAGCCACAGTCAGCTCCTGGTCTTGTTTTTGCTGACTGTATAGAGCTTCTCTATCTTTGGCTGCAAAGAATATAATCAATCTGATTTTGATTTTGACCATCTGGTGATGTCCATGTGTAGAGTCTTCTCTTGTGTTGTTGGAAGAGGGTGTTTGCTATGACCAGTGCATTTTCTTGGCAAAACTCTATTAGTCTTTGTCTTGCTTCATTCTGTAATCCAAGGCCATATTCGCCTGTTTCTCCAGGTGTTTCTTGACTTCCTACTTTTGCATTCCAGTCCCGTATAATGAAAAGGACATCTTTTTTAGGTGTTAGTTCTAGAAGGTCTTTTAGGTCTTCATAGAACTGTTCAACTTCAGCTTTTTCAGCATTACTGGTTGGGGCATAGACTTGGATTACTGTACTATTGAATGGTTTGCCTTGGAAATGAACAGAGATCATTCTGTCTTTTTTGAGATTGCATCCATGTACTGCATTTTGGACTGGTTTTTGTTTTTGTTTTTGTTTTTACTATGATGGCTATTCCATTTCTTCTAAGGGATTCTTGTCCACAAGTCCATTTTAGTTCCTTGACTTTTAAAATGTAACTGTTCATTCTTTCCATCTTCTTTTGACCACTTTCAATTTGCCTTAATTCATGGACCTAATATTTCAGGTTCCTATGCAATACTGTTCTTTATAGAATCAGATTTTACTTCCAGCACTAGCCATATCAACAACTGAGTGTTGTTTGCTTTCCCTCCATCTCTTCATTCTTCTAGAGTCATTCCTCCACTGATTTCCAGTAGCATATTGGGCACCTACTGACCTGGGGAATTCATCTTTCAGTGTCCTATCTTTTTGTCTTTTCATGCTGTTCATGGGATTCTCAAGTCAAGAATACTGAGGCAGTTTGCCATTCCTTTCCCCAGTGGACCATGTTTTGTGAGAAAGTGTATGTAGAAAGTGTGCATAGGATGCAATTTGACATGTTTATCATCCAAAAATGTTTTTGTTCTACTTCTGATACATTATTGATCTCCTGGGCAGTTAGATAATGCTCAGTTGGAAATAATTATCCTCAGAATATTTTAATAATTTTATTACATTTCATAATACACACACAAGCAAACATCCTTACGTTTACACACCATGCCCATACTTTTATCCCAATGTATCAGTGTAATGAAACCGCATGTGCTTTTTGCTATGTCAGCTTTTTGTTTTATCCGTTCCTTTTTGCTTAGATATCTGGCTCATTGACCTCTCGATTTTGATGTCTATGTTTTTCCCCATTGTTTTCTAACTTCAATGTTGCTCTTGTGGTCCCCCACTGACTCATTATAAAAATTATACTTCCTTTGTATATAGTCTGTGATTTATACTCTGAATCTTTTAGAATCCACTTTTTATCATTGGTGTTTTGAAATTAATTGCCAACATGGCTTAGTGTGGTTTCTATTTTGTGTCAGTGTCAGTTTATGTGACAAGCATTTGGGGAGCCCTTTTAATCTGGAAATGTGTGTTTTTTAGTTCTAGTACTTTTTCCGGTAATTGTTTTTCAATAATCTCCTCTCATCTATTTTCTAATTTTTTTTCTTCCTGGAACTCCTATTAATTAGTAGTGGGACATCTTGGATTTTTTAAAAAATTCTCCTTAATCTTTCATTTTATTCTCCTACCCCCTTTAGATTGGGAGAAATCCTTAAATTTATCTTTCAATCCTTCCAATGAATTTTAGTATTTTCTTATTCTCTATTCAATAAAAAGTTTCCTTTTTTACATGGAATTAATGGCTTTTCACTTCTCCGAGGCTACTAAAACATTTTAAAAATATTTGTATGTTTTCTTTATTGTCCATACCTTCTGCAGTCTCTGTTTTCACTGTCTTTATCTTTCATGTTGGAGATTTTCCTCAAATAGCTGTTAATCTTCATTATACTTTTGTATTTAAGAGTAAGGCACTCAAATGGAGAAGGCAATGACAACCCACTCCAGTACTTTTGCCTAGAGAATCCCAGGGATGGCAGAGCCTGGTGGGCTGCCAACTATGGGGTTGCACAGAGTCAGAGATGACTGAAGTGACTTGGTAGCAGCAGCAGCAGCAGCAGCAGCAGCAGCAGCAAGGCACTCTAAATTGTAAGACTGTAACTACCCAATGTTGGTAAAGACATGAGGGAACAGGAAACTTCTAGGACTACTTTGGGGAATGTAAATTGGTACAAAACAGCTAGGAAAATATAGCTTCCATATGAAGTGGAAAATACTTTATGACCCAGTACTTTCACCTTTAGTTAAAAACCCAATGGAGATACTTGTACATGTGCATAAAGAGGTAAATGCAGAAATATTCAAAGCATCAGCATTTATAATATACAGAAAATGAAAACAAAAAATAGCTATATCAGTAGTAGAATTGATAAAAATGTATTCTTACAGTGGAACATTATACAGCCTGTCTCTTATTCAATGTAACTACCCAATGTTGGTAAAGACATGAGGGAACAGGAAACTTCTAGGACTACTTTGGGGAATGTAAATTGGTACAAAACAGCTAGGAAAATATAGCTTCCATATGAAGTGGAAAATACTTTATGACCCAGTACTTTCACCTTTAGTTAAAAACCCAATGGAGATACTTGTACATGTGCATAAAGAGGTAAATGCAGAAATATTCAAAGCATCAGCATTTATAATATACAGAAAATGAAAACAAAAAATAGCTATATCAGTAGTAGAATTGATAAAAATGTATTCTTACAGTGGAACATTATACAGCATTGAATAAACTGGCCTATAGTTATCTATAGCAACATGGAAAATGGACTGAAGTTACCTGCAACAAAATGGATAAATCTCATGAATATAATGTTGAAAAAAATACGTGACAGATACAGTAGAGTGGATGCATTAAATTGTGGCATTGTCATCCAATAACACCATACAACAGTAAAAAAAAAAAACAAAAAACTTTTAGCATTTTTGAATTCATAAGTTAATATCTCTTGAGCATAATATTGGGAGAAAAAGGGCAGACAAAATTATATGTGTTAAATAAATCCATTTAGGTAAGATTCCAAAGCAGGCAAAACAAAGCAGTGATGTTTAGAATACAAAATATCAGTTATATTTGAGAGGAAGCAGAAATTGTTTTTGCCATGGGGAGTGAAGGGTGGTAGTATCTGGATTACTAGAGGTGTTTTATTTCTTGACTTGTCTAGTAGCTACATAGGTATTCACTGTGTGATACTTTATTGAGTATATTTATTTATGTTTTAGGTACTGTTCTGTATGTGTTATATTTTACAATAAAAATAATTTTTAAAAAGAATGAAGAATGTAAAAAGACAGAAATTTGATGTCTATGGTCAAAGCTGGCCAACTTGTAGCCTTTACTGAAAATCTAAAGGGCAGGGATATAGAAGTTTCCTAAGGAGACCCTACATTTCAATATTTATGAACCCTTTTTTCCCCTTCCTGAATGTATTCAATTATTCCGGAGGACAGTCTACCAATTACATGCCTGAGGCAGTATTTGCCTGCCTACCAGTATTCCTAAAGCAGAATATAGAAGAGAGGCGTGGGGTCTTGTCATTCAATATGTTGATTTTATGTCAATCTGCCTATTTTCAGCAGGAAGCCTCCCCTTCCTTAATCCTCCCTGTATTTAGGATATTCATGTTCAGTTTCTCCATCAAATAAGTCCTATTAATGTACCAGAGAATGCCTGGTGATATAACTATTTCTAATATATATTTTCAAATAAATATCTTGTTTCAACACTTTGCCTCTCTTCCTCTTTGGGAGATTCAGTTATGATCATTTCCAGGGTTTTGTTGGTGTTCGGTGTTTGAGAGGATTTATTTCTTGTTTGTATCCCATTGTCCCTGACTCCATGTGCACTAGGCACTCAGATTTCTTAGATCTTCTTTTCTTCTGTCCATAGTTTCATCTTCTAGAGCTCTGACTTTTGTTTCCACTTTTTGCTTTGTGGGCTGAATTTATGAGTTGAATTGTGCCTTCCTAAAATTAATATGTTGAAGTTGCAACCCAATACCTCAGAATGTGACCTTATTTGAAGATAAGGCCTTTAAAGAGGTAATCATTTAAAATGTGGTCATTAGGGTAGACTTTAACCCAACATGACTCATGTCCTCATAAAAAGGAGAAATTTGGAGACAGATACACAGAGGGAGTGCAATGTGAAGAGACACAGAAAGAAAACAGCTGTCTACAAGCTGAGGAGAGAAGGGTTGTAGATCTGAGTTCTAACCGATCTTTCTCTCAGTCTTCAAGAGGACCAATTCTGATGACATCTTAATTTTAGACATAGCCTCAAGAACTGTGAGACAATAAATCTCTGTTCTTTAAGCACCCAATTTGTGGTATTTTGTTATCGCAGCCCTAGAAAACTGTAATACAGTGACAAATTACTTTTTATAATTACAATGGCATTTTAGGAAGCAGCAGATAAAACCTATATTAAAAGGAAATTCTGATAGTCATTTTATATGCATGATTTCACTTCACGTTGGTGCCATGCTATAAAGTTTTTATTAAGGATAAGATAGATGGAGAATGTAAACTGAGGTGTGCTAAATGGTTGTTTAGTCGCTAAGTCATGTCTGACTCTTGCAAACCCATGAACTGAGGCCTGCAGGTTCCTCTGTCCATGGGATTCTCCAGGCAGGAATACTGGAGTGGGTTGCATTTCCTTCTCCAGGAATTCAAGCCTTAGGTTCTTTGTTATACCACTAAATCTCTCTGAGCTTTGTTTTCCTCATCTTTAGAAAGTAATAACGTAGCTCTCATTTATGGAATTTGAAAAGACAAAATAAAAGTGTCAGTGAAAGTGCTTTGTCCATTGTCAGCTGTCAGTGATTTCCGGGAGCCAGCATGAGGAGTCCCACCCATGGCAAAGATCATGAGGTTAAGGGATCCAAAAGGCAAAGGCAAGTCGGGCCTTAAGGGAGCCTCGCTGAACTATCTCGAACATCTACCCCCAAAACCAGAGTCTGCCTGCCTTATTGTACTGTGCTTTCTATGCTTCTGACATTAACAAGGGGCTATTCCTGACCACCCTTCTCTGGACAAAGTTAACTTAGAGCTCCAATTGACAGTCTCCTGCATATAAAAGGAGTGTTTCAGCAAACCCTTTTGATGGCTTTCTAACTTGCCTGACAGGTTTAACTACACTTGTGATTGTTTACGGCCCCCCAACTGCAAGAGGCACGAAGTTTAAAGCATCTTAAAGATATAAAGCCTTTTTTAAAAAAGCTAAAAATTATATTGGTGATGGGTTTCACTGTTGAGTCAACAGGCCAGGCCTCCTTATTCTTTATCTTTTAGGCATCTGAAGGATATTAATCAATGTAATTGGGATATAGAAAAGGGAATATAGTAGTTTTTGATGTTAGCAACACTAGACTTTTGAGTTAATTAATTTTCTCTTTGTTATAAATCACTGTACTCTTCTTTCTTTGTTATAAATTGTTGTGTCCTTGCTATGTAAGAATGTAACTTTATTTAATGCTTTCTGAAAGTGGCATCAGACTTTGGGAAGAATAACACTTTTAAGGTAAATAAGTTTTCTGGTTGACAGATCCTTATCAGAAAAGGGCCATAAAATGCTAATTGGCCTTCTGGCCAGAAGGTGATGTAAATCACCTAAGACTTGTGTATACAGCTATGTATGCAGAGAGAAAGCCTGGTCTAGGTAAGAGTCAGGGCTGCTGATGCTGCATAATTTTGTATTATCCATTGATCTCTATGTACAACCAAAAGTATAAAAAGCTTTTCTGGACAATAAAGGATGGGCCAGTCACTGGAAAGACTGGTTTCCCTTGTGTCTACTTTCTCTCTCTCTCTCTTTCTCCCTCTCCTTCCCTCTCCTTTTCAGGCTGATCCCTTGGAGCACAGAGGCTCTCTGAGTCTACTGTCCGGGCTTACACTTATTATTTGAGAAAGGAATGGCTACCCACTCCAGTGTTCTTGCCTGGAGAAACCCTCCATGCGGTCACAAATAGTTGGACATGACTGGGCAACTAAGCACACAAAACCCCCACAAAACATAGGATGGAAGAAAGGACTAATATTTGTTAGTTCTTACTATATGCTTGCTGCTAAGTTGCTTCAGTTGTGTACGACTCTGTGCGACCCCATAGACGGCAGCCCATCAGGCTCTCCCATCCCTGGGATTCTCCAGGCAAGAACACTGGAGTGGGTTGCCATTTTCTTCTCCATACTACATGCTTACTACCTGCTAATTCATTTTTGATTCTCAAAATAGCACTGTTGAGGATTGTATAGTTATTACCATTTTAGAGAAATTAGGCTCAGAAAATTTGTCTTAGATTGTAAAGTTAAAAAATGGGAGGGATGGACAAATGAAAATTCAGAAGCCACGTTCATCACAAACTTTTTCAGTTATATGCCCAGCAAGAAGAGATGCAAATCATGTGAACAGAAGGTGAGTCACATCCAAAGTTGGCCCGGAGATCAGGCTGTTTCATTATTTTAAATCACCCGGATGTACTACATCTGTTGGTTAGTGGTGATTTCACTGAACTGGCCAGATTAACCCATAACTACTTTGATACTCCATGTGTTGTCCATGGATTAGTAGCGCAAGCAGTGTCTGGAAGCAAACCTTCTGACTTCACCTGACCTTCTTCTTTTTTTTTTTTTTTTTATTCTACTTTACAATACTATATTGGTTTTGCCATCAGGATTGGGAGCACATGTACACCCGACCTTCTTGAATCATAATCTACATTTTAACAAGTTTCTTCCTCCAGTGATTATATGCACAATTAAGCTTGAGAAGCACTTAGGATAACCTTAGGTGATCAGGGGGATGAGTTAATCTGACTGAACCCTGTTCTTCAGGAGACCTGTCTTTTGTTTTTGCCCATTGCCTGTTCTCTGTGGTTCCCTGTTTTTAGTAGATCTGTCCCTTCCATTTCTCACTCATTATCTCACTCTTTTATCCATCTCCCTCAGTGATCTAGTGGCACACACTAGTAAGTGCTTGGCTACTCTTGAAAAAGTCTTCTATCTGAGTACCCTCTGGACTACAGGTCTTTCCAGTCACGCAGGCTCATTTTGGTCTATCTTGCAGCATCATCTGAGTGCTGCTAACTGCATTGAATAACTTGGGATCACCCTTTTAGTTTACTACTTACCATGTATATGAAAGGTTCTGTTTTTTCAAACTCTACAGTCAACTCTTTCTCATTAATGAAACGCCTCCAAAAGGAGAAATAACCCAATAATTTCATTAAATAATTATTTCCAAACTGGAGCAGAACTGTACATTTCTGTTGAAGTTCTCATTTCTTTCCTTCTATCTCATTCAAGGCATGGAATATGGTACTTGCACCATCAGTGTTTCCTGAATGATTCATTGTTCCAAATAGTTCAGCATTTATCTCACTGCTTTATTGGGATAAAGTTGTATTTCATTTTTGACTTCCTGGTGAATGCTTTCCTGTTTCATGACTCGAAGCACATGATTTTCTCTCTTCATGTGCATCCATATTCTCTGCATCTGGCATGTCCTATATGATAGAACTATATGCCATATCCCACTGAATGTCTTGTATACTATACAAAATTTCTTACTCTCAGTTTAGGATGAGTAGTTTGAGTTTAGTGGTGAAGGTAAATTGAATGAGCTTAGTCTTCTTATTTCAGAAGTAACTCAATTCTGAAAAAAGAAGCTGTAATTATTGAAGGTTATTATTTTGATCTGGGGCTGGGAAGTTTTCAGGTACTCAAAATAAACCTTTAAATCTTCTGATGTTTAAATTGAAGACACAATGCTGGCTAGGTTACAAAATAAATGAATGTTCAAAGGGTATCCAGGGATAGTGAAAAGACTTATTTAATAAAAAGGCCATTTTTAGAGCTTTATTTTATGCTCTTAAGCCTACCTGCAATAACAATACTTCATTAATGGAATTAAAACCATATATTTAAATTTCTTCACTGTACGACCCTTCCAAGTCCAGTTTCCATGCCTGATACATGATGTAGATTGAAAATTCTGTAGGCAAAGAGCTGGAACCCACAGAAAAGAAAAGCTCAAGATTTACAAGGGTTTACAATCCTTTCTTTGGAAAAAGGATCAAATATTTGTGAAATATCTTAAACAGTTTTACTTTCATGCTCTTCTCCAAAGTTTGTTTTAGGAAATTACATCTTGAAAATGCAGTCCAAATACAAAAGCAAAATCTTCTCTCTTTGAAATTGTATAATGAAATCTGGCATAGTTTTTATCAAAGGAAAATACCAGAGCAGGCACAAAGAGAAAAGGTTGGATTTAGCAGAAATAGAGTCCAGGAAAAGAAGTCCTGGTCTCAGGTGGTGGTTGGGGGATTTGATATGCTGAATCTGGTTTTTAAATAATACACTGTATCCTTTTCTTTTTGATATTTGTGAGGATCTCTTCTGTGCAGTACTTCCTTCACCCATCCCTTCTTCCTCTCCTGTTTCCAGACCTTACCTCCTCCTCTTCCTTTATCATTCCTTACCCTACATGAGATGCGTTGGTCTCACTGAGAATCAAATAAGATGATGAATTTTAGCTTTTTGCAAAACATACCCATATTTCTTTCTGAGGTAAAATTTCACATTTCCAAGTAGGAATATAGCTCCTGAATGTAGCTCCTGTGAGGAAAACTCTGACACTTTGCCTCTGGTGGAATTATGAAATTTTATGAATTTGCCACAAGCAAAGCTTACTGTTTCTGCAGAGACTAAACATCTCTTGTTTGTTTGTTTGTTTGCAGTTAAAAACCAACATTCATGATACTTTTCTATTTTAAAAAAGTCTCTGCAATATGTTTTCATCAAAGTGTTGAAACTTTTTCTTAAGCAGCAAAACTTCTGGAAGATTCTTTTCAAATGTCATTATTTCTTCTTTCCTATTTGAAGAGTAACTGACGGAAGGGACTCCCTTCTATATATACTGAGCACCTGCTCTGTGTAAGTCAATAATTTTAGTAGGTATTGTTTCTATTTTGGAAGAGTGTTTCATGTATTTTCCTGAATTCTCTTCCTAGCTAGTTGATAGTCTTAAATTAAGAAAAAAATTCTTTTAAAAAATTATGAAAAATGCATTACATTGACCTGACAACTTTAGAGCCAGCTAAAGTATGGTCAGACTTTGGCAATTTTCCTTCTTAATCTTAACCTTTTTTCTTTAAGTATGTTGTTGTTGTTGTTGTTTAGTCCTTTAGTCATATCCAACTTTGCATCCCCATGGACTGCAGCATGCCAGGCTTCCCTGTCCTTCAGTATCTCCCAGAGTTTGCTCAAAGTCATGTCCATGGAGTCTATGATGCCATCCAATCACCTCATCCTCTGTCACCCCCTTCTCCTCCTGCCTTCAATATTTCTCAGGATCAGGGTCTTTTCCAGTGAGTCAGTTCTTCATATCAGATGACCAAAGTACTGGAGATTCCGCTTCAGAATCAGTCCTTGCAATGAATATTCAGGGTTGATTTCCTTTAGGATTGATTGGTTTGATCTCCTTGCTACCCAAGGGACTCTTAAGAGGTCTTTTCAAATATAATTGCCTTGTAATATTATTAATATATTAGTTTCAGGTGCACAACGTAGTGATTCAATATTTTTATAGATTAGATTAGATTATGTTCAAAGTTATTACAAAATAAAAACTATGTCTCCCCATGCTGTATCCTTATTATTTATTTTATACACAGTCATTTATGTCTTCTAGTCTCCTATCTCTTCCACACGCCCTTTCCTCTTCCCACTGGTAATAACTAGTTGTTCTCTATATCTGTGTACCTTTTCTGTTTCATTATATTCATTTGTTTATCTTTTAAATTTCACATACATGTATGTGATAACATGTAGTATTTGCCTTTCTCTGTATGACTTATTTTACTAAGCACAAAACTCCCTAGGTCCACCTATGTTATTGCAAATGGCAGAATATCATTCTTTTTATGGTTGAGTAATATCCCACTGTGTGTTTATGTATACATATGTGTGTGTATGTGTGTGTGTGTGTATATATATATATATAATGAATCTTCTTTATCCATTCATCTGTTGGTGGACACTTAGAGTGCTTCCATATCTTAGCTATTGTAAATATGCTCCCATGGACACTGGGGTAATGTATCTTCATGAACTGGTATTTTTATTTTCTATGAATATATACTCAGGAGTGGAATTGCTTGACCACTCAGCAGTCTAGTTTTAGTTTTTTGAGAAATTCTCTACTGCTTTCCATAGGACTTGAACCAATTTACAGTCTTACCAACAGTGTATGAGAGTTCTCTTTTCTTTACATCTTCAACAATATTTGTTATTTGTGTTCTTTTTGATGATAGCCATTCCAACAAAGTATGAGGTGGTATCTCACTGTGGTTTTAATTTGCATTTCTCTGATTAGTGATATTGAGCATCTTTTCACATTGCTCCTTGGTCATCTGTATGTCTTCTTTAGAAAAAGTGTCTAGTTAGTCTTGTACCCATTTTTAATTGGATTTTGTTTATTTGACATTGAGTTGAAAGAATTATTTATAAACTTTAGATATTAGCTTTTCCTTATTCATGTCATTTGCAAATATTTTCTCCCATTCCATAAGTTGTTTTCTCATTTTGTCACAGATATCCTTTTTGTGTAAATGGCTTTCCTTTTTTTTTTTTTTTAAGTTTAA
>SJYC01059039.1:0-14887 GCA_006408675.1 Madoqua kirkii
TCTTGTATTTAAGTAAAACAAAAAAATTCTAATTAATTAATTAAAAATTTTATTGCAATATAGTTGCCTTACACTGTTATGTTAGTTTCTGCTGTACAAAAAATTAATTAGTTATAGGTCCCTGGGATTTCTTTGGAAAAAATGATGCTAAAGCTGAAACTCTAGTACTTTGGCCACCTCATGAGAAGAGGTGACTCATTGAAAAAGACTCTGATGCTGGGAAGGATTGGGGGCAGGAGGAGAAGGGGACAACCGAGGATGAGATGGCTGGATGGCATCACAGACTCGATGAATGTGAGTCTGAGTGAACTCCGGGAGATGGTGATGGACACGGAGGCCTGGCGTGCTGCGATTCATGGGATCACAAAGAGTCAGACATGACTGAGTGACTGAACTGAACTGAACTGAACTGATACATATATCCACCCTTTTTTAGATTTCCTTTCCATTTAGGTCACAACACATCAAGCAGAGTTTCCGGTGTGAAAAAATAGGTTCTTACTAGTTATCTGTTTTCTACAGAGTGGTGTATATATGGGCTTCCCTTGTGACTCAGTGGTAAAGAACCCTTCTGCAAGGCAGGAGATGCAAGTTCAATTCCTGGGTTGGGAAAATCCCCTGAAGGAGGGCATGGCAACCTACTCCAATATTCTTGCCTGGGAAATCCCATGGACAGAGGGGCCTGACAAGCTGCAGTCCATGGGGTCACAAAGAGTCAAACATGACTAAAGCAACTGAACACAGTATACATATGTTAATCCCAATATCCCATTAAGTAAAGCTTTAAAAATCATTCTCTATTTCAAAGGATATAAATATTCATCTACACTTATTTGTAACCCTTTTATTTTTTCAAAATGTATTTATTTAAGTATTGGCAGTGTTATGGGGCATATGGGATCTTAGTTCTCCAACCAGAGGTCAGAGCTGCGTCTCTTGCAATGGAAGCTCAGAGCCCTAACCACTGGACCACCACAGAAGTCCCTCTAGCCCTTTTATAATTTGCTTTTCTTTTTTTGCATTTAATTGTCTATCTTAAATTTCATCTATCTGAAATTTATGTTGATAGAATGAAACATTTTATAAACATACACATTTTTTCATCAAGTTGTAACATTTATTTTCATAATTTATTATAGTAGTCAATGATAATTTATTAAGTAGTCAATGATATTAGTTTTTCCATTGCTGAAACACTACAGAAATCTCAGAATAAAAGAGAGTTGTTCAAGGATTGGTATTCTTTTATATTTTATTGAACTTAAGTCATCACTAAGTTATTAAAATATTTTGTGTATATATTCATAGGTGAAATTCATCAATTTTGAGATTTAGTCATATTTTGATATCAGGTTTTTAAAACATCTGTAAGGAACTGGAAAGATTTATAAATGTTTACATTATGTGAATTGCAGAAAATTGAATCTGGTCACATAATTTTTTTTGTAGCATTGCAGTTCATGGCCATTCTCAGAGACACTTTTTGATAAACTTAATTTTTTTGTTTCTCTATGTATCGTTTATGTAGCTAGGTTATTTTGTTAATTTTATATATGAAAAGTGAAAGTGTTAATTGCTCTGTCATGTCCATCTCTTTGCATCCCCATGGACTACAGCCCATCAGGCTCTTCTGTCTATTGAATTTTCCAAGCAAGAATACTAAAGTGGGTAGCCATTCCTTCTCCAGGGGATCTTCCTGACCCAGGGATTGACCCTAGGTCTCCTGCATTGCAAGCAGATTCTTTACTGTCTGAGCCACCAGGGAAGCCCAATTATATGTATATGTGTGTGTGTGTGTGTGTATTCATAAATATTGGTAAATAATACTAGTTTAAAATTTAATGATATAAATATATTTTTCATAAAATATCATCCTTGTTAATTATCTGTGGTTTTAGTCTCACTAGTAGTACTTGTGTATCCTCATAATTTAGAAAAGGATTTGCATATTATACAGGTTATTTTTTATATGAGTAAGCATGTATCTTTCCTCTAATTTTACTTTGATTATTTAATTTTTTTTGTATGCATTATTCTCTTTTATTTTTTTTGACAGTGTTGCTTTCTTCTTTTCCCCAGAAAAAACTAAAACTAGTGCTTGGATTTCACTTATCAAATAATTTGTTCTCTGCTTCTCACATTACTCATTTCTACCTGTCCATTAATCTCTAATTATGTTTACCTTATTGCTTGTATGATTATATCTTGAGACAAATGCTTGCTTTTAGTTTTTTCTTGTTTGATTGTGAAAGAAAATAGTACTATGAATTAGCCTCAGATCAGTGCTTTTGTTTCAATTCTCCAATTTTATATGAAATGTTCTCCATTATTATCCAAATGATGTGAATTTATAGTTTTAACTTTTCATTTTCTGTACTTTTTTTAAGATGGAGGACTCAGTCCCCAAGTCTTGGATCTGGAGTTTTGTTTGTTTGGAGGAGAAAAGCGTCACTTATACTTTTATTATTGAATCAAACATTACTGCATTTATATCTATGGCAGTGGTCTATACATTATTTCTGAGTATGTATATACGATATCAATGAAATAATCTTGGCATATGATTTATAGATGCTGGTGGTGGTTTAGTCGCTAGGTCGTGTCTGACTCCTGCGACTCCATGGACTGTAGTCTGCCAGGCTCCTCTGTTCATGGGATTCTCCAGGCAAGAATGCTGGAGTGGGTTGTCATTTCTTTCTCCAGGGGACCATCCCGACCCAGGAGTCAAACCCAGGTCTCCTGTATTTCAGGCAGATTCTTTACCGACTGAGCTACAAGAGAAGCCCCTGTAGATATCTAACAAATATATAACTGTTAGATATAATAAATATTCCAAGAACATTGGCAAAGAATATTTAATTAAATATTTTGCTATTAAGTGCTTATTATAAATTATAATGTTAATATCTTTTTCATCATATTTTATTTCATGCTTGACCTTAAAAGATGAGAATATTAAAATCTCTCAGTTTGAGTGGAAATTTGGTCAAAACGTACAAAACTGCAGTTATCTGGAGGAGTAAGTCTAGAGATCTAAGGTACAGCCTGATGACTATCATCAATAATGCTATATTGAATACTAGAAATTTGCTAAGAGAGATTTCAGGTTCAGTAGGTGCACACACACACAAAAAGTCAATTATATGAAGAGATGATATGTTAATTAGCTTGACTATAGGAATTATTTCACACGTACATGTGCATCAAATTATCATGCTGTACATCTTAATATATATAATTTTTGTTAAAACAAAATCTCCCATTTTTATTGTGTCAATTTCTTATAGTGTTGCAGAGTTCTTTTGCTAAGTAGTGTTATGAAAATAACATATGCACATGGTAACATAATAAAAGATGCCAATTAACTTAAAACATGTTAGTTTTCCTTCTGGTAAGGTACTGCCATTAACAGTCCCTCACACATTCTTCCAAAAGCCTCCTGCACATGCTCTGCTCCCTCAATAGAAATAGACATGGTCTTAATACAAAGAAGTATTTATATAGACTCTTTTGCACATATCTTACTCCCTCCTTTAACAACTGTATATCTCAGAGACCTCTCTGTATCAACACATAAACACATACCTCATTAAATAAAACACTATCTGCACAGATTTTAACATAAGGATGTACAATAATTATTTAATGCAAATGTATTTTCAACATTTAGGCTGCCTCTAGTTGTTTGTTCTTATAAACAGTTTTATAGTAAAAATCCTTGTGTGTACATTTGAGTCTATCGGTAGGTCAAGCTTCAGAACTATAATAGTCACATGAAAGTTACATACATTTAAAACTGTGCAACATAAACAGATTATACTCTAAGTAGCAACAATTTAACTTTCAACCAACATTGAGTGTTTGTTTTAAATTTTTACTATCATTGCTGCTGCTGCTAAGTCACCTCAGTCATGTCTGACTCTGTGCGACACCATAGATGGCAGACCATGAGGCTCCCCTGTCCCTGGGATTCTCCAGGCAAGAACACTGGAGTGGGTTGCCATTTCCTTTTTCAACGCATGAAAGTGAGAAGTGAAAGTGAAGTCATTCAGTTGTGTCCGACTCCCGGAGACCCCATGGACTGCGGCCCACCAGGCTCTTCCATCCATGGGACCTTCCAGGCAAGAGTACTGGAGTGGGTGCCATTACTATCATTCAATTCAGTTCAGTTCAGTTCAGTCGCTCAGTCATGTCCGACTCTTTGGGACCTCATGAATCGCAGCACGCCAGGCCTCCCTGTTCATTACCATCTCTCAGAGTTCGCTCAGACTCACGTCCATAGAGTCCGTGATGCCATCCAGCCATCTCATCCTCTATCATCCCCTTCTCCTCCCGCCCCCAATCCCTACCAGCATCAGAGTCTTTCCCAATGAGTCAACTTTTCTCATGAGGTGGCCAAAGTACTGGAGTTTCAGCTTTAGCATCATTCCTTCCAAAGAAATCCCAGGGCTGATCTCCTTCAGGATGAACTGGTTGGATCTCCTGGCAGTCCAAGGGACTCTCAAGAGTCTTCTCCAACACCACAGTTCAAAAGCATCAATTCTTTGGCACTCAGCCTTCTTCACAGTCCAACTCTCACATCCATACATGACCAGTGGAAAAACCATAGCCTTGACTAGATGGACCTTAGTCAGCAAAGTAATGTCTCTGCTTTTGAATATACTATCTAGGTTGGTCATAACTTTTCTTCCAAGGAGTAAGCATCTTCTAATTTCATGGCTGCAGTCACCATCTGCAGTGATTTTGGAGCCCCCAAAAATAAAGTCTGACACTGTTTCCACTGCTTCCCCATCTATTTCCCATGAAGTGATGGGACTGGATGCCATAATCTTCGTTTTCTGAATGTTGAGCTTGAAGCCAACTTTTTCGCTCTCCTCTTTCACTTTCATCAAGAGGCTTTTTAGCTCCTCTTCATTAGGCATTGATAAATATTTGTTGTTGTTTTGTTATGGCATCATCTTCCACATTTTGTCTACAGTTTTGTTTAGTTGCTAAGTCATATCCAACTCTTTTGCAACTCCATGCACTGTAGCCTGTGTCTATGGGATTCTCCAGGCAAGAATACTGGAGTGGATTGCCATTTCCTTCTCCAGGGGATCTTCCTGGAACAGGTATTGTACTCATATCTCCTGCATTGGCAGGCAGATTCTTTACAAATGAGCTCCCTGGAAAATCCAACAAATCTTTAAATATTAATATTTGATTAATATGATCAGTGAAAAACCGTTATTATTATTGACTAAATTTGTATTTCTTTAGTTATAGGAGACATTGATCTTGTTTTACCATTTTTATGGAGCTTGTATATTTCTGCCCTGAACGTCCTATTTCCTTCCCTTATTAATCTATGATATTATTGTCATTCTAATTTATTTGTAGGGGCTTTTCACAAATTTATAAAATCAGTCTTTATATATGTTAATTATTTGATATGTCATGATTCATTACTGTTAAATCTTAAATGAGGTTTATAATTTTGGTTAATTTTTAAAATCTTCTTTTTAATTTTGTCTTAGTCCAGCAAGAGAGATAATTTCATTGCATTGATTTGGGGGTGATTTAACCCCCTCACCTCTCACCTTCTGAGCTTCTGGCAAGTCTGAGACTTCTTTATGTTAGAACACTCTTGGATGTTCTACCTTCCAGTGCATAGTAAACCTTTGAGAAATGATTGCTGGAATGAAGAAAAGGAGGCAAAGAGCAAAATAGATACAAAAAGGAAAAAATGAATGAATACCTTAACATAGTTACTAGGCAATACGAAAGTAAAAGAATATCCTAATTTTGACATTACACAATTGAACAACCCAGATCACAAACATCTGCCCAAAATATCTGAAGTAAGATGATCTTGATAAGTCCATGGATTACAGAAAGTTCAGAACTTCAAATAGGAAGGGAAACTCTAATATGAGATAATCTGACTGTGATTTTAAATCAATGCTATAAAACCTGAATATATGCAATAAACATACAGAGATTTTTTTATTATAAAAGAAATAGCTAAAGATTCAAAAAGACTAATAACACTTTATGATCTCTCCATTAATTATTTTTATGTTGGCAGATTGTACTGTGAAATAAAAATATATAATTCTCCCACTGGGTACTATGGAGAAATGTAGAGATCATAGAGGACACAATAACTAGTTTACAGTCTAGTTGAGGTGATAATACATACGTCTTTCTAAAAGATTTTGGAATAAGTATTCAACTTGGTATAAAAAAAAAAGAAGAAGACTTTATTTTCAGACTTGAACCACTTATGTATACCTTGATGAACAGTGAGGGAATAATCCCCTTCCATGGCACTCGACGGTATAGAGGCCTAAGTAGCATACAGCTAGAATATTCATACACAAAAATATATCATCATGATTGAAATCAAATGCAAAAAAATTGAGAGAATGTTAATAAAGAAGAAATTGAGCTATGGGGGCTAAATTAATAAGGAAACCATGAAGGGTTAGACTGAATGTAGAAACATAAGCACATAGGCCATGGTTGTGACTATACTGTAATAATCATTGATAGGCACTGCAATTTTTCACAAAAAAGCAAAAATAAATTGTTCCCTCAAGATAGCAGCCATCAGACTATATGCAAAATATGGAGAAAACGTGCCATGTACCCAAAAATAAGCATTCATCAGATGATAGCTATCTATGTATTAAGCTGAGCTATATCTGAAGTTGGGCTTCCCTGGTGGCTCATATCGTAAAGAATCTGCCTGCAATGAGGAGACCAGGGTACTATCCCTCAGTTGGGAAAATCCCCTGGAGAAGGGAATGGCAACCCAGGCCAGTATTCTTGCCTGGAGAATCTTATGGACAAAGGAGTCTGGTGGGCTATCCATGGGATTTCAAAGAGTCAGACATGACTGAATGACTAACGCACACATCCCCACACACGTATCTGAAGTTAGCACCAAATTAACTTTTGTTGCAGCTTTGCTTTCAAATATTTAAAGAAACACTTTCTATGCTTTAAGAAATACATGCTTGCTTGAAATCATATCAATATTTCTCAAATCCCAACAATAAACTAATTATTGCTTTGATTGATGCAATCAGTTTCTTGTCAAAAATGTGAACATTCAGGAGCAATGATGACCTGTCAGAATACAGAATTAGATGGACTGGTTTTGTTTAAAAGGCAGTGATGGTAGTTGTTCATTTGATCAGTTGTATCCAACTCTTTGCACACCATGGGCTGCGGCATGCCAGGTTTCCCTGTCTTTTGTCATCTTCCAGAGTCTGCTAAGACTCTTGTCCATTGAGTCGGTGATGCTATTCAACCATTGTGTCCTCTGTTGCCCTCTTTTCCTCCTGCCTTCAAACTTTACCAACATCGGGGTCTCTTCCAATGAGTCAGTTCTTCACATCAGGGGTCAAAGGACTGGAGCTTCATCTTCAGTATCAGTCCTTCCAGTGAATATTCAGGACTGATTTCCTTTAGGACTGGCTGGTTTGATCTCCTTGCTGTCCAAGGGACCCTCAAGAGTCTTCTCCAACACAAAGCATAAATTCTTCAGAGCTCAGCCTTCATTATAGTTCAACTCTCACATCCATACATGACTAATGGAGAAACCACAGCTTTGGCAATATGGAAAGGCAGTGATAACTAATGTTTATCTCACTAAATACTGAATTATTTCCTGTTATTTGTATGAATATGCTATATGTATGAAAAAAATATGAATTCTTTCTTTCTGATCAACTTTCATCATTGAATATGGCAACCAAGATCATATAATTTGACACATATTCACAGTTTTTCAAGTAGCAGCATTTATCTTGGCCTAAAAACAAAAGAAAATCTGGAGATTTAGATCTCAAAAATTTTGTAGCGATTTAAAGCAGTTGGCACTGAAACACAAGTTCACTTGAGCATCTGTTGCTCACAGGTAACTATATTTTCTCAATTCAAAGTGAGCAATTGCTGGTAAAAATCTAAACTATATTACAATTGACTCTTTCCCCTTCCCCCACCCACTCTCTTTTCTCAAGTAGTTTCGTTTCTGAACAAAATGCATTTAATTAAATTCTGATCATTTCTGAATTCTTAAGCAAAATAAGAAGGCTCATTTTAGGAAATTACCAATGCTTTTTATTTTTTTAACCTTTTATTCTGTGATGGAATAATAGCATACTACAAGTGATAACATCTAAGGAAAGAAATCATAGCAATTATCTGAATCATTCTTTTTTTTTTTTTGAAAATTAATGATGGACATCTAGGTTGCTTCCATGTCCTGGCTATTATAAACAGTGCTCCAATGAACAATGGGGTACAATGGTTTCTTTAAAGTACTTCAGTAGTAATAATAAGTGGGTTGTCCCTGGGGGAAGGCTGGGTGACTGAGTATCTTTAGTTAAATTTTGTTGCAAAGGATTGTTTTGTAATATAAATAACCTTATTATGCTAGTTCCACTTTAGCTTTGAACATTAATTTTTTTCACAAATTTAATTGTGAAAAAGAAGAACCCCTTTTCCCCTCACCATTGGGGTATAACCATGAACATCAACCCCAATTTAAGTTGATATAAAATTGTAGAGTAAATTTTATGGTACCCGGCTTGTTACCTACACCTGGCTTCTTTAACCCTTGGGCCTGGACTAATAGAAATTAATGTCTTAATTTTTTTAAATCAGAAACACTGTTACAGTTTTGCTTAATATTTTTTTCTTTTTAATACTCCACTATCCTTTAATCCCAGGGTATATGTGTATATGCATACACATACACATATACATATAGTTTTCATATTTAAACAGTGATTATTGTTTGTTGGTATAAAATAGACCACTAAGTATTTCTCCAACAAAAATGCATTTATTCAGGTTCAGCAAAGAATGCTATTTTAAGTCTGTAACTATGGCCAACCATATGCAAATTCCTGCACAGCCAGGAGAGGAGAACACTTTTATAGAGGGGGAAAAGGAAGTTGGGAGGGATACAGCAAGCAAAAAGTCTATGGCTTTTCTTTGGCTGAGTCCTTGCCAGGGAAAGAAGAGGAGACTTTCTTCTCTCTGTTAGTATCTGCTATGATCACAGGGCACAAGAGCCCCGCCTTCTGGCCTTCAAACTCCATTTAATTGAATTTTCTATTGATTATTTTTTATAGTCTGTTGAGAAATAATATAAAGAATGAAATATAAATAATTATTTTAGATTTTAGCATTTTTTGCACTTCAAATGTGTCACAATTCCTTAGTTAATTCTTTTTGGCTTTGTTGCCACCAAAATCTTGACTTTCTCTGCCCACTGGAGCCGAATTAAAAAAAAAATGTGGAGACAGAGTTTGGAGGAAATAGAAAGAAAGATGGCTGTAATCCTCAAGTTGGCAGAGGAGAGAACACACTAGGTGTTGCCTCAAGGACTGTGTCTCCCCTCCATAGGAAATTGAGGGGATCATATGGCTGAGGCTCACAGTTAGGGCTTGGAGAGAAGGGACAAACATGTAGTATCCTGTATTCTTCTTTCCTTTTGCATTGTTTGGAAACAGTCAATAGGCCTGTGTAATTTGATTCTGGCAATTAGTGCTCAAGTTGGGTCCATTGTCCTTTGTGGATTGCACTGTGATTGTCTTTCTGTAATATAAAAAAGGGGAAAACAAACTACAAGGGGTGGTTTGCAAAGAGTGTACCCTAACAAACATTAAGATGTGGTTAGCATAAATAAAAGGAGAGAAAAACAAAATACAAGGGATGCTTTTTGATACCATAAATTGAAGCAGTATGTGGCTGGCATAAAATTAAAAGATAATCAATGCAGAACATGGCTCATGCAGAGTTACAGGGCAATATTTGTGGAATTTAGTTTGCATAAGAAGTTAATCTTCTGAAGAGAAAAGACTTAGTTATCAATCCAGGCTGTAGATTAGGAATAGTTAAAGTAGAGAAGGACTCAGAGAGAGAAGAAGAAAAACTTTTAAAAATTCACTGCAACAGTTTGACTTTCAAGAAAAAAGTATATGGTGCCAAATTTACCAGTTTCTCACCGTGTTGCAGGGAAAAGTCAATTCTGACTCCATGTTGGAATTGTTTCTTTGACTTTCTTTACACTGCTTTTGTTATTATAATTGTATATAGTGGCCTGCCTCAGAGAATCCTGCCCCTCAGCCTGACCTGTAAACTAAAGTGCCTTTGTTCAGAACCCAGTCTACCTATAGGTGGCAGGAAGGAAGTAATTAACACATTCCCTGTTTGAGGCTTGCCATTCTAGGAGATATTTGCAAAATTAAAGGCCTTTGTTGCTTTGTTGCCTTACCCCCCACCCCAATCTCTGACATAGAAAAAAGATCTGTCATCCAGATCCTCCCCTCCGCCCTCTCAGAAGATGGTTATTTTGAGACATTAGTCTGTCATCTTCTCAGTCAGCCACCTTTCTGAAGGAAGTCATATGCCTTGCCTCAAGACCTTGTCTCTGCCTCATTGATCTGTCTTGTGACAAACAGAGCAAGCCTGGACTTGATAACAGCCATTGCCTGAGTGTTCTGAGTTCTGGATAAAGAGAGGCAGTTACCTTGAGATTTACAGCCTCCCATGTGAATTGGACCTAGAGTAAAGAGAAGCTATCACTAGATTTTATTAAAATAATAGCTTCCACCCCTTCCCACCCACAACCACCACCCCCACCTCCAACCAGTTACCATCAAATCTGATGCTGGGAAAGACGGAGAGTGGGAGAAGAAGAGGGTGACAGAGGATAAGATAGTTGGATAGCATCATTGACTCAATGGCCATGAGTTTGAACAAACTCTGGGAGATAGTGAAGGGCAGGGAAACCTGGCGTGCTACAGTCCATGGGGTTGCACAGAGTTGGACACAACCTATAATTAGGATAAGAACCATCTAATCTATTGATGGTGTACTTTTAATTGTTTCAGGATAAAGGCTTATTTTCTGCAGCAGTATTCAGTGGCCTATACTGCTTGGCGGTAGGAGTGATGGACAGCGGAATTTCTAGGAATCTACACACAAAACCCATACCTTTGCCTCCAGGACAAACGTTTCGCTGGGCCCAAAGCACTACCTGCTCACACCACTTCCTCCCCAAATACAAACACTAATTTTAGAGCAACTCTCTCACTTATCAAAAGCACCTCCTTATTTCTTATAAACTTTGATATTCCTTAAACAAGCATGTGCTCATTTTATAAATTAAAGATAGAGTTCTAAGTGCAGATAGTCTGGGAATGGTAAGACAGTAACCAATTTAAGGCATAAATGGAGATTAGTTTTCAAACAAGTAGTATAGCCTGGGGGCAGAGTGGGCAGAGAATAGGAGCCTCAAAACCTTTTGAATGTCATTCTAAATTCTGACCACACTTTTTGTAGTACAATCAGTTGTTTAACTGCCTGCACTTCATACCTGTCACATCAACAGACTGGCTCAGGAGGTTCAGAACTGTCTTTACCTCCCGCCCACTCCCCCAACTTGCACTTTCCACCCTCATATAGAATTGCTATATTAGAGCATGAAATGCCCAAATGGGAATGAAGCAGGGAAATCAGACCTCTGCTCACAAATCTGTGATTTCTCTTCCTTGAGTATACAGGATACAGTAGTTCAAGTGCAGCAGTTTAGTTTTAAGAGAGGAATGTTCCCTAGGGCTTAGTGAACCTGGACCATTATTCCTGCATCAGTATGGTGGGGACTGGGCAGAGATTAGAGGTGAAGGGCAAGGAAGGAGAGGAACATGCATTTCTGAAGTGCCTCCTCTTTCAGCACTCATTACATCCATTGTCTTATTTAATCCTCAAAACAGTTGTCTTTATGACAATTTACAATGCAGGAATGGAGGCTCAATGAGTGTAAGCAACATGTTAACACAGCTATTAAGAACAGGGGTTCCAATGCGATCAATATGATTCCACTTCAGCATGAAACTGAAGAATAGCTGAGGAGGTAAGCACAGTACTATTGGATGAAGTTAAAAGGTTTAAACCGGATTTTGGAAATTAGTGTAAGCTCTGAACCTCCTTGCCCCAGTTTGAGTGCTCTTGTAGAATTCCTTCCCAGCTTCTTACCTGTTTTGTTCATTTTTACTCGCTTTTGTTAGGTAGTTAGAATAAGAAAAAGACTCCACAATGGTGGTGGCTAAAAGACAAGTAAAGGAAAAGCCTGTGAAGATAGAACAAAGGAAGACTTGAGGAATGGAATGAGGACCTCAGGTAGAACAAACAGCACTCCTGGCTAGCCCAACTTACATAGGGCAGGCCCAGAAGGAGAAGAAAAACACTTATAAAAAGAGGAGCCAAATTGGGCTGGGGGCCTCTCTTCTCTTCAAGTCTTTTAGGTCAGCATGCCCTCAAGCCTAGGGGATGTATTTTCCTCTACTTTCTAAATAAAACCGAGCTGTAACATGAAGGTATAACAGTGGTCCATCCGAGAGCTGTAACATCGGTCTGTCCAAAGGCTACACACTGGTCTGTCTGAAGGCTGTGACACTGGTCTGTCTGAAGGCTGTAACACTGGTCTGTTGCTTCAAATTTTTGTTGTCACAAGACAGAACTGAGGAAATTACACACTCCCCTGACACTTTCATCTGTGTGCTATGCTTGAGGGGTCAGAATATAAACAGAATCGGCTTGTATGAAGTTTTACTTGACCATGTGACCCTTGGAAACAGTTTTGCACAGACTCTCTCCCATTTCATCCAGTGAACCCACTGACATTTAGTCCCGACCTTGTACTTACAGGAGTTTTCCACTTTTGCTTGCTGGGCCATTCACTGTCCCCAGTATTTGCCTTGGCTGTGTTTTATGGGACCAGGTACCAACTCCACCAGGACAGGGATTATATCTGTTCTGCCCACCTTCGTGGGCCTGTGACCTAAAGAAGAGTGTGGCACAAAGTGCAGTGTACACTTAATTAGTATTGGATGGACTTCTGATCCAAGAAGCGTTCTTTCTCTTCTTCCTGGACAAAGTCTAGACAATTCTAGGCTAATTTTTTAATCTATCTTTGTGAAACTTTTACATATCCTAAACAGAGGTGGCAAGAATACATGGAAGAACTGTACAAAAAAGATCTTCATGACCCAGATAATCATGATGATGTGATCACTCATCTAGAGCCAGACATCTTGGAATGTGAAGTCAAGTGGGCCTTAGAAAGCATCACGATGAACAAAGCTAGTGGAGGTGATGAAATTCCAGTTGAGCTCTTTCAAATTCTGAAAGATGATGGTGTGAAAGTGCTGCACTCAATATGCCAACAAATTGGGAAAACTCAGCAGTGGCCACAGGACTGGAAAAGATCAATTTTCATTCCAGTCCCAAAGAAAGGCAATGCCAAAGAATGCTCAAGCTACCACACAATTGCACTCATCTCACACGCTAGTAAAGTTATGCTCAAAATTCTCCAAGCCAGGCTTCAGCAATACGTGAACCATGAACTTCCTGATGTTCAAGCTGGTTTTAGAAAAGGCAGAAGAACCAGAGATCCAATTGCCAACATCTGCTAGATCATGGAAAAAGCAAGAGAGTTCCAGAAAAACATCTATTTCTGCTTTATTGACTATGCCAAAGCCTTTGACTGAGTGGATCACAATAAACTGTGGAAAATTCTGAAAGAGATGGGAATACCAGACCACGTGACCTGCCTCTTGAGAAATCTGTATGCAGGTCAGGAAGCAACAGTTAGAGCTGGACATGGCACAACAGACTGGTTCCAAATAGGAAAAGGAGTATGTCAAGGCTGTATACTGTCACCTTGTTTATTTAACTTATATGCAGAGTACATCATGAGAAATGCTGGACTAGAAGAAACACAAGCTGGAATCAAGATTGCCAGGAGAAATGTCAATAACCTCAGATATGCAGATGACACCACCCTTATGGCAGAAAGTGAAGAAAAACTAAACGGCCTCTTGATGAAGGTGAAAGAGGAAAGCGAAAAAGTTGGTTTAAATCTCAACATTAAGAAAACAAAGATCATGGCATCTGGTCCCATCACTTCATGGGAAATAAATGAGATGGCATCACTGACTCGATGAACGTGAGTCTGAGTGAAGTCTGGGAGATGGTGATGGACAGGGAGGCCTGGTGTGCTGCAATTCATGGGGTCACGAAGAGTCAGACACTACTAAGTGATTGAACTGAACTGAAACAGACATTAGCCCCTAATGAATTCATCTTTTCTGAACTCAACTGTGGAAATCCCTCAAGTAATAATTTAGGTTAATTTACTATTCATTCTTGTATTCTATTAAATTTTCAGTCCATATGACTTCTTTTACTATAAGATAGCATTTTCTTTGTGGATAGATACTACTTATTCCCTAGTACACAATTCTCAGGTAAATGAAAACTCAATAAATATTTACAGGTGATGCTTTTTCACTCATTTGTAAAATGACTGCCCAAATAGTCATGTAGTTACTATTCAAAATAAATCTGGACTTAGATTTTTTTCTTTATTTGTTCAGTTTTGAGTTTTGAAAATTTTTCTAAAAAATCACCAAATAAGGTTTTCATTATTACATATTTTGTATTAAATATTTCAAGTTAAAATATTGTGGTTTTGGAATGGTCTTTATTACCAACTTTTTTAATCTAATGAAAATTCAGCCTAGAGCAGAACCACATTTTGTGCATAAGGCTGCCCTGAGGTAATTCTCCAATTAGCAACAACAACAAGAAAACAACAAAGTGCATCATCCTTGCCAAGTATGAGGAGATTATAGGTTCCCATTTATACAAAGGAAATACTAAATATAGATGCACCCTCATTGAGCTGCTGCATCAGAAAGAAGAGAGAAAATGCACAGGAAAGAAGAAAATGGGTACAAGATCTGAAAAATCAGAAACTTCTACAGAGCATCTTGTCTTCCATGATCACAAACTTCCTTGGCTGAATTCAGCCTTCTTTCTCAAA
>SJYC01059047.1:0-25995 GCA_006408675.1 Madoqua kirkii
TCAGAGGTCTCTGAGGTTGTCCTCATTTCTTTTAATTCATTTTTATATTTTCCTCTCTGCTTCATTTATTTGCACCATTCTATCATCCACCTCACTTATCCTATCTTCTGTCTCAGTTATTCTACTGTTGGTTCCCTCCAGCTTTTGATCTCAGTTATTGCATTATTCATTATTGATTGACTGTTTATTTCTTCTAAGTCCTTGTTAAACATTTCTTGCATCTTTTCAATCCTTGTCTCCTGTCTATTTATCTATAACTCCATTTTGTTTTCAAGATTTTGGATCATCTTTACTATCATTATTCTGGATTCTTTTTCAGGTATACTCTCTATCTCCTCCTCTTTTTTTTTTTTTTTTTTGGTGGGCATTTACCATGTTCCTTTACCTGTTGAATATTTCTCTGCCTTTTCATTTTGTTTAGATTACTGTGTGTGGGGTGACCTTTCTGTATGCTGGAAGTTTGTGGTTCCTCCTTATTGTGGAGATTCCTCCCTGTGGGTTGAGTTGGACAAGTGGCTTGTCAAGGTTTCTTGGGTAGGGAAGCTTGCAGCAGTGTTCTGGTGGGTAGAGCTGGATCTCTTCTCTCTGGAATGCAATGAAGTATCCAATAGTGAGTTTTGAGGTGTCTGGGTTTGGTGTGACTTTTGGTGGCCTGTATTTTAATGCTCAGGTTTATGTTCCTGCATTGCTGGAGAATTAGCATGATATGTCTTGCTCTCAAACTTGTTGGCTCTTGGGTGGAGCTTGGTTTCAGTGTAGATATGGAAGCTTTTGGATGAGCTCTTGTTGATTAATGTCCCCTGGAGTCAGGAGATTTCTGGTGTTCTCAAGTTTTGGATTTAAGCCTCTTGCCTCTGGCTTTCAGTCCTATTTTTATGGTAGCCTTGAGACTTCTCCATCCATACAGCACCAATGATAGAACATCTAGGTTAATGGTGAAAAGATTCTCCATAGTAAGGGACACCCAGAGAGGTTCACAGAGTACATGGAGAAGAGAAGAGGGAGAAGGGAGATAGAGGTGACCAGGAGGAGAAGAGGGGAAATCAAAAAGGGAGAGCACAATCTGGCCAGGAATCAAATCCCTATGTGCTCTTCACAGTCTGGAAAACACAGAGAGGTTCACCGAGTTTCACAGAGAAGAGGAAGGAAGGAGATAGAGGTGACCAGAAGGAGAAGAGGGGGAGTCAAAAGGGGAGAGACCAATCTAGCTAGTAATTGGTTCACTAAGTGTTCTCCACAGCCTAGAAAACCCAGAGAGATTCACAGAGTTAAGTAGAGAAGAGAAGGGGGAGGAAGGAGATAGAGGTAAGCTGGGGAAGAAAAAGGAGAGTGAAAAGGAGAGAGAGCAATCAAGCCAGTAATCACACCCCTAAGTAAAAATAGGTACTGAAGGTTAGATTCTTAAGGTACAAAATTGATAACAAATACCAAAAAGCAAAGATTAAAAATCTAGAGTAGAGGTAAGACTCTCAAAAATACAATATTAAAAATACAAAACAAAATCACAAAAATTATAAAAATATATATGAAATTTATTTTTAAAATGTGGTATTTTTTGCAAGGTAATAGGTTATAAAAATGAAAATTAAAGGAGTAATAAAGAACTTAAAATTTTAAAAACATTTAAAATGATAATAGTAAAATATATCTAAGAATTTTTCTGGAACTGTTGAGGAGAGTGTGGGATCAGTTCAGTTTCAGATAATTTCTTGTTCTAGCTTATACTTCTCAAGGTCAATAGGCCCCTTTCAATGTTTAGTCAGTGGTAACTACAGTGTTTTAATCTGTTTCACCTGTCACTTCCAAAGCATTTCCCTCTTCTTTGCTTCTTTTGGTTTCCTCTGTTTGCAAGTCTCTTCAACGTCTAATTTCCACCATGACACAAGGGGGCGAAAGCAGTCACTTATTTAGGCTCACCTGTTCAGTTGTGCTGTGGGGAGGGAGGAACAGTGCAAACAAATAATCACTGGAGTGTATGGGGAGTGCTCACACTGTATGGATCACACTGGGTTTGCCCCAGCTCACTGTGTGTGTGCTTTCCCAGTCTACACTGCTCAGGCTCCAGGTTGCTCTGCAGGGGAACTGTCCAAAGTGGGCCCTGGGTTTCGCACACTTCCCAGGTCTAAACTGCTCAGATTCAGATTCTCAGGTACCACACAAAGGTACAGACTCAGTTGGGCATGCGTTTTGTGCCCTTCTCAGGTCCAAGCAGCTCAGGCGACCACGTGCTTGGCGAGCACACTGTCCCAGGTGGTCTGTGTGTCTTAGTCACCTCCCCAGCTCCAGCCACTCTGTTTCCTGGATGCACTGCAAGAGCACTGTCTCAATTGTGCCCTGTGTCTCCTCTGGGGAGCTGATCTCTGTCTGCAACCCTCCTGGCAGATGTCAAACATCCAGGATCCCAGGAAGACTTGCTTAGCCGCTGGGAGCCTGCTCATAATCTGGTGGAGGATGCCATTTCTGGGGCCAAGACTGCCCCTTGCCTTCTGGTTGTCACCAGCCTGCCTCTCTGCCTCCAGTGGGAGAATGGGCCAGTCCGCAGGCAGCTAGCTGGCTCAGTCCTTTGTTCTGTGAGTTGTGTGGTTGGTTTGTTTGTTTGTTTTTTGCAGGAAAGTTCTCTCTCTCTCTCTCTGGCTATCCTACAGTTTGGGTTGCTGTCTCACATTAAATCCCTCTGAATCTCCTCAGGTCATTCAGGCCCAGTCCTTACCCTAAGCATGCAACCCATGCCTCCCTGTGAGTGTCTGGGCTACTTCTTCACTGGGAGTTGCGGTTTGGCACATATTCTGTGTTTTTGTTTTGTTTTGTTTTGTTTTCCCCTCCCAGTTATTTTGCCCTCTGAGATTCCAAAACTCCCCACAGACTCACCAATGAGAGGGTTTCCTGGTGTTTGGAAACTTCTCCTTCACAACTCCCTCCCTGGGATGGGTCTCTGTCCCTAACACTTTTGTGTCTCTTTCTGTCTTTTATATTTTGTCCTACCTCCTTTCAGACAGAATGGGCTGCCTTTCTGGGTGTCTGGTGTCCTCTGCCAGCGTTCAGAAGTTATTTGCTGGAAGTCGCTCAGCATTCAAATGATCTTTTCATGAATTTGTGAGGGAGAAAGTAATCTCCCTATCCTATTTCTCTGCCATCATAGAACCACCCCTTTCTCCTGGCAATCTTGATTCCAGTTTGTGCTTCATCCAGCCCAGGGTTTCTCTTGATGTACTCTGAACATCAGTTAAATAAAGTGAAAGTGAAGTCACTCAGTCGTATCTGACTCTTGTGACCACATGGACTGTAGTTTACCAGGCTTCTCCGTCCATGGGATTTTCCAGGCAAGAGTACTGGAGTGGGTTGCCATTTCCTTCTCCAGGGGATCTTCCCAACCCATGGATCGAGCCCAGGTCTCCCACATTGTAAGCAGATGCTTTTATCGGTTAAATAAGCAGGGTGACATAATACAGCCTTGACATACTCCTTTCCCTATTTGGAACCAGTCTGTTGTCTGTGTTGCTTCCTGACCTGCATACAGATTTCTCAAGAAGCAGGTCAGGTGGTCTGGTATTCCCATCTCAGAATTTTCCACAGTTTATTGTGATCCACACAGTCTAAGGCTTTGGCATGGTCAATAAAGCAGAAATAGATGTTTTTCTGAAACTCTCTTGCTTTTTTGATGATCCAGAAGACGTTGGCAATTTGATCTCTGGTTCCTCTGCCTTTTTGAAAACCAACTTGAACATCTGAAAGTTCACTGTTGAAGCCTTGCTTGGAGAATTTTGAGCATTAGTTTACTAGCATGTGAGATGAGTGCAACTGTGTGGTAGTCTGAGCATTCCTTGGCATTGCCTTCCTTTGGGATTGGGATAAGAATGGAACTTTTCTAGTCCTATGGCCACTGCTAAGTTTTCCAAATTTGCTGGCATATTGAGTGAAGCACTTTCACAGCATCATCTTTTAGGATTTGAAATAGCTCAACTGGAATGCCATCACTTTCACTAGCTTTGTTTGTGGTGATGATTCCTAAGACCCACTTGACTTCACATTCCAGGATGTCTGGCTTTAGGAGAGTGATCATATCATCATGATTATCTGGGTCATGAAGATCTTTTCTGTATGGTTCTTCTATGTATTCTTGCCACCTCTTCTTTATAGCTTCTGATTCTGTTATCTCCATGTCATTTCTGTCCTTTATTGTGCCCATTTTTAGATGGGCACATTTGCATAAAATGTTGTATAACATATCCCCTTGGTATCTCTAATTTTCTTGAAGAAAGCTCTTGTCTTTCCCATTCTATTGTTTTCCTCTATTTCTTGGCACTGATCACTGAGAAAGGCTTTCTCTCCTTGCTATTCTTTGAAACTCTGCATGCAAATGCGTATATCTTTCCTTTTCTCCTTTGCTTTTTGCTTTTTTTTTTTCCACAGCTATTTGTAATTTCTCCTCAGACAACCATTTTGCTTTTTTGCATTTCTTTTTCTTGGGGATGGTTCATTCAAGTATGATCTAAATCAAATCCCTTATGATTATACAGTGGAGGTGACAAATAGATTCAATGGATTGGATCTGATAGATTGAATGCCTTGAAAACTATGGATGGAGATTCGTAACCTCATACAGGAGGTGGAGATCAAAACCATCCCCAAGAAGGAGCCTACAATTGACCTTTAGTTATTCATCTAAGGTTTTACCTAAACTCTTCTTCCTGGCCAACATGTGGCATATGTGCCTCAGATGAAAAATTCTTAGGTCTATTTTCTTCTGTAGATGCCTATTCTTCTCCAGGTTTTTAGTTAGTTGTTTGATCTGTGACATCAATTTACTTAATGTGGTGAAAACAAGTTATTAATTAGCATTTTTTCAGCTTTCTATGTGTTACAAGTGTAGGAGCAATGCTCTTTTCAGTAGTTCATTTTTCTGAGCTAAAACTGAAATCACCACTGTCTATTGGAAAGTAAAGCTTAAAAGTTTCCCAATTCTGAGCTTGGTAGATCAATAAAACACATAGATCAATACAACAAAACAAAGAACTCAGACCTACACAACTATTCCCAACTGAGTTTTTTAGCAGACACAAAAGCAATTCAATAGAATAAGGATCTCCTTTTCAAGAAATGACACTGAAGCAATCAGATATCCATAAGCAAAAAAATGAGCCTTTTCCTAAATGTCATGCCTCATTAAAAAATTACCTTAGCATCAATCATGGAATAAAGTATAAAATGCAATGCTAAAACTTTTATTAAAAATACAATAAACTTTAGATCTTAAGGCTAGCCAGAGGATTTGTAAACCAGATACTAGAGAACAATCCATTAAAAACAAAATTGACAAATTGGATCTAGTCAAAGTAAAACTCTTGTTCCAGGAAAGAAGTTGTGAAGAGCATGAAGAAATAAGGTACTGATTCAAAGTATTTTTAAAATCTCATATCTAATGAAGACCTTGTACCTAGGCTAGAAAAAAAATCTAAAAACTCAATAATTAAAAAGTCTGTTTGAAAATGGGCCAAAGAAATGAGCAGACATTTTACTAAAAGGCATGCAAATGAATAACCATGTGTAAAGGTGTTCAACATTACTGGCCATTAGGTAAATGCAAATTAAAAGCATGATGAGCCATTACTACAAATCTATTCAATGGTTAAAATGAAAAGTATAATGATATCAAATGACACAAAATTCAAGAATTTGCAGAAATGAATCACTCATAATTTAGTGATGGAAATGTAAAATGATAGTCGTTTTAGAAAATAGTTCTGCAGTTTCTTACAAAGTGTGCATTTTCCATATGATAGGTCTTCCATGGTAGCTCAGCTGGTAAAAATCCACCTGCAATGAAGGAGATCTGGTTTTGATCCCTGGGTTGAGAAGATCCCCTGGAGAAGGAAACAGCTACCCACTCCATTTTTCTGGCCTGAAGAATTCAATCGACAGTATATGTCCATGGACAGGACTATTCCTTAGTCCATGGAGTTGCAAAGAGTCCGACATGGTGAGTGACTTTCACTTTCACTTTACCATATGATTAGCAATTTTATTCTAAGGCATTTATTTTAAAGAAATGAAAACTTATGTTCTTACAAAGACCTGTATTTAAATGTTCGTAGCAGCTATACTCATAACAGCCAGAAGTAAGAAGAATTTCAATGTCCTTAACCTGTGAATACTTAAATTGGACTATATCCATTCCATAGGATGTTATATAGCTATGACAAAGTATGAATTATCAGCATAGGCAACAACCTGAATAAATCTCCAGATGATTATGCTGAAGGAAAAAAGCCAATCTCAAAAAGTTGAATACTGTGTAATTATATTCATATACCATTATTGTAATTAAATATCAATATTATGGCAAAGAACATGTTAGTAGTTGCCAAGTGTTAGGAATGAGGTTGGGAGATTAGTGTGGCCATAAAGGAATAGTAGGAGGGAGACTTGTCTGATGGAACAACTCCATACCTTGATTGTGGTGTTGGATACACAAAACTACATGTGTGACAAAATTGCTTAGGGCTGTATGCATATGCTCGTGTGTATACAGGCACACACACACATGCATAGTGAAACAGGTGCATGTTGAAATCTGAATCAGATTGGTGGATTGTGCCACTGTCGGTTTCCTGGTTTTGATACTGTGCTATAGAAATGCAAGGTGTTGCTATTGAGATGTTAGCTAGTGTGCCAAAAAAGGGCCTCTTTGTTCTTTTCTTTTGTAATTTCCCCTGAATCTTTAAGCATTCAAAATAAATAGTTAAGAAAAGGTCAATACACATTATATAAATTATTATTTTTCAACCCATTACCTGGTATATATACTTTTAATCATGAAATAAGTAATATAATCTAAAAGTTCATTTCCACTGAAAAGACTCAAAAATGATATAGTCTTATTACAGTATAAATAGCCATATAATGTATCTTACACCAAGGAAAATTATTCAAACATCCCAAAGTGTTGAAAATTCAAAAGAAACATTACTGAAGGCTAACTGGTAGATGTGAGTAATTCAGTCAAAAGAAACCTTTAAAGATAGCTGAATTAAAAATCTAAAGTATTTTCAAATCTAGTGCTGGGTTTATAAAGGTGTTAAATATTTTGTAAAGTAAGCAACTGGTTAGAATATGTGGAGAAAGTAAAGACTGATTAGAAAACAAAATAAAGCAAACATTTAAAAATATTGATAATATGTAAAGATTAGATTAAATATAATTCCCTTTGACACTTGATTTCCTACTCCTGACAATTTCTAAATAATACCAAATAGACTGAGAGCTTCCCTGGTGGCTCAGACTGTAAAGAATCCGCCTGCAATGCAGGAGACCAAGGTTTGATCCTTGGATCTGGAAAATCCCCTGGAGAAGGGAATGGCAACCCACTCCAGTATTCTTGCTTGGAGAGTTCCATGGGCAGAGTAGCCTGACAGGCTACAGTTCATGGGGTCGCAAAGAGTCAGCTACAGCTTAGTGACTAACAACACAAATAGACTGAACATTTCTTGAGAATGAATCCATAGTTTTTAAAACAAATTTTATTGATGTATAGTCAATTTACACTGTTGTGTTAATTTCAGGTATATACCAATTGAATCAGTTACACACACACACACTTTTTTAGATTGGATTGTTTTCCCATATAGGTCATTGCAAAGCATTTGAATAGCATCCCCTGTGTGACATAGTAGGTCCTTTATTAGTTATCTATTTTACATAAAGAGTCAGACACGACTGAGCGACTGAACTGAACTGAGCTGAATGTATATATGTCAACTCAAATCTCCCAAGTTATCCCTTTCCTCACCGTTTTCCCCCAGGTAATCAGAAGTTTGTTTTCTACATCTGTGCCTCTATTTCTGCTTTGTAAACAAGTTCATTTGTACCTTTGTTTTTTAGATTCCACATATAAGTGATATTGTAAGATATTTCTCCTTCTCTGACTTATTTCACGCAGTATGGTCATCTGTAGGTCCATCTGTGTTGTTGCAAATGGCATTATTTCATTCTTTTTTATGGAATATACAATCATCTTCCATTGTATATATGTACCACATCTTCTTTATTCTCTCCTCTGTAGATGGACATTGAGGTTTTTCCATGTCAGGCTATTTTATATTAAATAGTACTGCAATGAACTTTAGCATACATATATCTTTTCAAACTATGGTTTTCTCTGGATATATGCCAGGGACGTGTATCACTGCTTGATTACTGGATCATATGATAGTGCTGTGTTTAGTTCTTTAAGGAACTTCTGCACTATTTTCTATAATGGCTGTACTGATTTACATTCCCACTTACATTATAGGAGGGTTCTCTTTTCTCCACAACCTTGCCAGCATTTATTGTTTGTAGACTTTTTGAGAAGGCAATGGCACCTCACTCCAGTACTCTTGCCTGGAAAATCCCATGGGTGGAGGAGCCTGGTAGGCTGCAGTCCATGGGGTCGCTAAGAGTCGGACACGACTGAGCATCTTCACTTTCACTTTGCACTTTCATGCATTAGAGAAGGAAATGGCAACCCACTCCAGTGTGCTTGCCTGGAGAGTCCTGGGGATGGGGGAGCCTGGTGGGCTGCTGTCTATGGGGTCTCACAAGAGTTGGACACGACTGAAGCGACTTAGCAGCAGCAGACTTTTTGAAGATGGTCATTCTGACCAGCATGAGGTGATACATGAACTAAAATTCCAAACTCCTATTTATTAATATCTTACTGGTGGCTCAGGCAGTAAAGAATCTGCCTGCAATGCAGGAGACCCAGGTTCAGTCCCTGGGTCAGGAAGATCCCCTGGAGAAGGGAATGGCAACCCACTCCAATATTCTTGCCTGGAGAATTCTATGGACAGAGGAGCCTGGCGGGCTACAGTCCATTGGGTTGCAAAGAGTCAGACACAACCGAATGACTAACACTACTAAATTACAGATAATTTTGCTAATTATTGAATGTAATTTTTAACAGTTCTGTAAGGTCATCATCAGTATCCCTATTTTTCAAATAAGAGAGCTGAGACCCAAAAAGGCTAGATGTTTTGCCCACTGTCACTCAGCAACTAAGCAGTAAATTCAGGAGTCAAACCCAAGTCTAACTCAGAAGGCAATGTTTTTTTTGTTTTACTTGCTACAGAACCCTTCACAATGTGGTCAGATAGAAAGCTCTCAGTAGTATTTGTTGGCTACTGTGAATTTTATCTTCAAGTACATTAGTTCAGTAATTTGAGTCCCCTAACCTAGGGCTCATGCCCATTGCCATAGTAACAATGAGTACACATGAATCAGGGCAGTTTTTCAAAGCATGTCGTTGCTACAGCCTGTGGTTCAACTGTGATCACCACATCCTGGGATTTTCTTACAGAACTTAGCTCTGTAAAAATCAATGCAAATTGAAAATCTTTCTACCAGAGAAAGATATAGATCTGCAGGATCCTTTTGGGGCATGGTTTTCCCTGTAATGAGCCATCCTGCAATCTTCTGGTGGTTGATAGCATAAAAGCTAATCCAACATCTAAGTGGGAATGATTGAGAACTCACAGTGCCAGCATAATTGCAGACTAAGGCTGTTCCTTCCTTATCTGTACAAGGGCCAACACTGAGCAGTGACTCAGAGGCAGCGGGGCAAGTGGTACTACGGTGAGCCATTACTGTGGTAGGAAAGGGTCTCTTCTGTGTTTTCGCATGGACACAGCATCTACTTTCTAACTGAACAAACTGTGTAATCAATGAATCACTGACAAGTTCCCACTTACTAACATGATTGAATGGTCATTTCAGTAGGACCAATAGATTCACAATCATAAGTATTAATACCACTCTTCCCAAATGTAGACACATCCTGGCATCTGTACTGACAGGTGGCCATCCCCTGCATTTCCTGTTGTATGTGTACTTAAGAACATATTTAACACATGCCTGCTTCTCCCATAAAAAGAGTTGTATATTCATGACTTTGAATAAAAATTAATAGTTCAAAATGGTTAAAAGGATAAAGAAATGACTCCATTTCAGCAACTTAGTTCAGCAAATATTAAATGCCTAATATGTACCAGGCATCACTAGCTTTGTTTGTGGTGATGATTCCTAAGACCCACTTGACTTCACATTCCAGGATGTCTGGCTTTAGGAGAGTGATCATATCATCATGATTATCTGGGTCATGAAGATCTTTTCTGTATGGTTCTTCTATGTATTCTTGCCACCTCTTCTTTATAGCTTCTGATTCTGTTATCTCCATGTCATTTCTGTCCTTTATTGTGCCCATTTTTAGATGGGCACATTTGCATAAAATGTTGTATAACATATCCCCTTGGTATCTCTAATTTTCTTGAAGAAAGCTCTTGTCTTTCCCATTCTATTGTTTTCCTCTATTTCTTGGCACTGATCACTGAGAAAGGCTTTCTCTCCTTGCTATTCTTTGAAACTCTGCATGCAAATGCGTATATCTTTCCTTTTCTCCTTTGCTTTTTGCTTTTTTTTTTTCCACAGCTATTTGTAATTTCTCCTCAGACAACCATTTTGCTTTTTTGCATTTCTTTTTCTTGGGGATGGTTCATTCAAGTATGATCTAAATCAAATCCCTTATGATTATACAGTGGAGGTGACAAATAGATTCAATGGATTGGATCTGATAGATTGAATGCCTTGAAAACTATGGATGGAGATTCGTAACCTCATACAGGAGGTGGAGATCAAAACCATCCCCAAGAAGGAGCCTACAATTGACCTTTAGTTATTCATCTAAGGTTTTACCTAAACTCTTCTTCCTGGCCAACATGTGGCATATGTGCCTCAGATGAAAAATTCTTAGGTCTATTTTCTTTGTAGATGCCTATTCTTCTCCAGGTTTTTAGTTAGTTGTTTGATCTGTGACATCAATTTACTTAATGTGGTGAAAACAAGTTATTAATTAGCATTTTTTCAGCTTTCTATGTGTTACAAGTGTAGGAGCAATGCTCTTTTCAGTAGTTCATTTTTCTGAGCTAAAACTGAAATCACCACTGTCTATTGGAAAGTAAAGCTTAAAAGTTTCCCAATTCTGAGCTTGGTAGATCAATAAAACACATAGATCAATACAACAAAACAAAGAACTCAGACCTACACAACTATTCCCAACTGAGTTTTTTAGCAGACACAAAAGCAATTCAATAGAATAAGGATCTCCTTTTCAAGAAATGACACTGAAGCAATCAGATATCCATAAGCAAAAAAATGAGCCTTTTCCTAAATGTCATGCCTCATTAAAAAATTACCTTAGCATCAATCATGGAATAAAGTATAAAATGCAATGCTAAAACTTTTATTAAAAATACAATAAACTTTAGATCTTAAGGCTAGCCAGAGGATTTGTAAACCAGATACTAGAGAACAATCCATTAAAAACAAAATTGACAAATTGGATCTAGTCAAAGTAAAACTCTTGTTCCAGGAAAGAAGTTGTGAAGAGCATGAAGAAATAAGGTACTGATTCAAAGTATTTTTAAAATCTCATATCTAATGAAGACCTTGTACCTAGGCTAGAAAAAAAATCTAAAAACTCAATAATTAAAAAGTCTGTTTGAAAATGGGCCAAAGAAATGAGCAGACATTTTACTAAAAGGCATGCAAATGAATAACCATGTGTAAAGGTGTTCAACATTACTGGCCATTAGGTAAATGCAAATTAAAAGCATGATGAGCCATTACTACAAATCTATTCAATGGTTAAAATGAAAAGTATAATGATATCAAATGACACAAAATTCAAGAATTTGCAGAAATGAATCACTCATAATTTAGTGATGGAAATGTAAAATGATAGTCGTTTTAGAAAATAGTTCTGCAGTTTCTTACAAAGTGTGCATTTCCATATGATAGGTCTTCCATGGTAGCTCAGCTGGTAAAAATCCACCTGCAATGAAGGAGATCTGGTTTTGATCCCTGGGTTGAGAAGATCCCCTGGAGAAGGAAACAGCTACCCACTCCATTTTTCTGGCCTGAAGAATTCAATCGACAGTATATGTCCATGGACAGGACTATTCCTTAGTCCATGGAGTTGCAAAGAGTCCGACATGGTGAGTGACTTTCACTTTCACTTTACCATATGATTAGCAATTTTATTCTAAGGCATTTATTTTAAAGAAATGAAAACTTATGTTCTTACAAAGACCTGTATTTAAATGTTCGTAGCAGCTATACTCATAACAGCCAGAAGTAAGAAGAATTTCAATGTCCTTAACCTGTGAATACTTAAATTGGACTATATCCATTCCATAGGATGTTATATAGCTATGACAAAGTATGAATTATCAGCATAGGCAACAACCTGAATCAATCTCCAGATGATTATGCTGAAGGAAAAAAGCCAATCTCAAAAAGTTGAATACTGTGTAATTATATTCATATACCATTATTGTAATTAAATATCAATATTATGGCAAAGAACATGTTAGTAGTTGCCAAGTGTTAGGAATGAGGTTGGGAGATTAGTGTGGCCATAAAGGAATAGTAGGAGGGAGACTTGTCTGATGGAACAACTCCATACCTTGATTGTGGTGTTGGATACACAAAACTACATGTGTGACAAAATTGCTTAGGGCTGTATGCATATGCTCGTGTGTATACAGGCACACACACACATGCATAGTGAAACAGGTGCATGTTGAAATCTGAATCAGATTGGTGGATTGTGCCACTGTCGGTTTCCTGGTTTTGATACTGTGCTATAGAAATGCAAGGTGTTGCTATTGAGATGTTAGCTAGTGTGCCAAAAAAGGGCCTCTTTGTTCTTTTCTTTTGTAATTTCCCCTGAATCTTTAAGCATTCAAAAGAATACTGTGTAATTATATTCATATACCATTATTGTAATTAAATATCAATATTATGGCAAAGAACATGTTAGTAGTTGCCAAGTGTTAGGAATGAGGTTGGGAGATTAGTGTGGCCATAAAGGAATAGTAGGAGGGAGACTTGTCTGATGGAACAACTCCATACCTTGATTGTGGTGTTGGATACACAAAACTACATGTGTGACAAAATTGCTTAGGGCTGTATGCATATGCTCGTGTGTATACAGGCACACACACACATGCATAGTGAAACAGGTGCATGTTGAAATCTGAATCAGATTGGTGGATTGTGCCACTGTCGGTTTCCTGGTTTTGATACTGTGCTATAGAAATGCAAGGTGTTGCTATTGAGATGTTAGCTAGTGTGCCAAAAAAGGGCCTCTTTGTTCTTTTCTTTTGTAATTTCCCCTGAATCTTTAAGCATTCAAAATAAATAGTTAAGAAAAGGTCAATACACATTATATAAATTATTATTTTTCAACCCATTACCTGGTATATATACTTTTAATCATGAAATAAGTAATATAATCTAAAAGTTCATTTCCACTGAAAAGACTCAAAAATGATATAGTTTTATTACAGTATAAATAGCCATATAATGTATCTTACACCAAGGAAAATTATTCAAACATCCCAAAGTGTTGAAAATTCAAAAGAAACATTACTGAAGGCTAACTGGTAGATGTGAGTAATTCAGTCAAAAGAAACCTTTAAAGATAGCTGAATTAAAAATCTAAAGTATTTTCAAATCTAGTGCTGGGTTTATAAAGGTGTTAAATATTTTGTAAAGTAAGCAACTGGTTAGAATATGTGGAGAAAGTAAAGACTGATTAGAAAACAAAATAAAGCAAACATTTAAAAATATTGATAATATGTAAAGATTAGATTAAATATAATTCCCTTTGACACTTGATTTCCTACTCCTGACAATTTCTAAATAATACCAAATAGACTGAGAGCTTCCCTGGTGGCTCAGACTGTAAAGAATCCGCCTGCAATGCAGGAGACCAAGGTTTGATCCTTGGATCTGGAAAATCCCCTGGAGAAGGGAATGGCAACCCACTCCAGTATTCTTGCTTGTAGAGTTCCATGGGCAGAGTAGCCTGACAGGCTACAGTTCATGGGGTCGCAAAGAGTCAGCTACAGCTTAGTGACTAACAACACAAATAGACTGAACATTTCTTGAGAATGAATCCATAGTTTTTAAAACAAATTTTATTGATGTATAGTCAATTTACACTGTTGTGTTAATTTCAGGTATATACCAATTGAATCAGTTACACACACACACACTTTTTTAGATTGGATTGTTTTCCCATATAGGTCATTGCAAAGCATTTGAATAGCATCCCCTGTGTGACATAGTAGGTCCTTTATTAGTTATCTATTTTACATAAAGAGTCAGACACGACTGAGCGACTGAACTGAACTGAGCTGAATGTATATATGTCAACTCAAATCTCCCAAGTTATCCCTTTCCTCACCGTTTTCCCCCAGGTAATCAGAAGTTTGTTTTCTACATCTGTGCCTCTATTTCTGCTTTGTAAACAAGTTCATTTGTACCTTTGTTTTTTAGATTCCACATATAAGTGATATTGTAAGATATTTCTCCTTCTCTGACTTATTTCACGCAGTATGGTCATCTGTAGGTCCATCTGTGTTGTTGCAAATGGCATTATTTCATTCTTTTTTATGGAATATACAATCATCTTCCATTGTATATATGTACCACATCTTCTTTATTCTCTCCTCTGTAGATGGACATTGAGGTTTTTCCATGTCAGGCTATTTTATATTAAATAGTACTGCAATGAACTTTAGCATACATATATCTTTTCAAACTATGGTTTTCTCTGGATATATGCCAGGGACGTGTATCACTGCTTGATTACTGGATCATATGATAGTGCTGTGTTTAGTTCTTTAAGGAACTTCTGCACTATTTTCTATAATGGCTGTACTGATTTACATTCCCACTTACATTATAGGAGGGTTCTCTTTTCTCCACAACCTTGCCAGCATTTATTGTTTGTAGACTTTTTGAGAAGGCAATGGCACCTCACTCCAGTACTCTTGCCTGGAAAATCCCATGGGTGGAGGAGCCTGGTAGGCTGCAGTCCATGGGGTCGCTAAGAGTCGGACACGACTGAGCATCTTCACTTTCACTTTGCACTTTCATGCATTAGAGAAGGAAATGGCAACCCACTCCAGTGTGCTTGCCTGGAGAGTCCTGGGGATGGGGGAGCCTGGTAGGCTGTCTATGGGGTCTCACAAGAGTTGGACACGACTGAAGCGACTTAGCAGCAGCAGACTTTTTGAAGATGGTCATTCTGACCAGCATGAGGTGATACATGAACTAAAATTCCAAACTCCTATTTATTAATATCTTACTGGTGGCTCAGGCAGTAAAGAATCTGCCTGAAATGCAGGAGACCCAGGTTCAGTCCCTGGGTCAGGAAGATCCCCTGGAGAAGGGAATGGCAACCCACTCCAATATTCTTGCCTGGAGAATTCTATGGACAGAGGAGCCTGGCGGGCTACAGTCCATTGGGTTGCAAAGAGTCAGACACAACCGAATGACTAACACTACTAAATTACAGATAATTTTGCTAATTATTGAATGTAATTTTTAACAGTTCTGTAAGGTCATCATCAGTATCCCTATTTTTCAAATAAGAGAGCTGAGACCCAAAAAGGCTAGATGTTTTGCCCACTGTCACTCAGCAACTAAGCAGTAAATTCAGGAGTCAAACCCAAGTCTAACTCAGAAGGCAATGTTTTTTTTGTTTTACTTGCTACAGAACCCTTCACAATGTGGTCAGATAGAAAGCTCTCAGTAGTATTTGTTGGCTACTGTGAATTTTATCTTCAAGTACATTAGTTCAGTAATTTGAGTCCCCTAACCTAGGGCTCATGCCCATTGCCATAGTAACAATGAGTACACATGAATCAGGGCAGTTTTTCAAAGCATGTCGTTGCTACAGCCTGTGGTTCAACTGTGATCACCACATCCTGGGATTTTCTTACAGAACTTAGCTCGTAAAAATCAATGCAAATTGAAAATCTTTCTACCAGAGAAAGATATAGATCTGCAGGATCCTTTTGGGGCATGGTTTTCCCTGTAATGAGCCATCCTGCAATCTTCTGGTGGTTGATAGCATAAAAGCTAATCCAACATCTAAGTGGGAATGATTGAGAACTCACAGTGCCAGCATAATTGCAGACTAAGGCTGTTCCTTCCTTATCTGTACAAGGGCCAACACTGAGCAGTGACTCAGAGGCAGCGGGGCAAGTGGTACTACGGTGAGCCATTACTGTGGTAGGAAAGGGTCTCTTCTGTGTTTTCGCATGGACACAGCATCTACTTTCTAACTGAACAAACTGTGTAATCAATGAATCACTGACAAGTTCCCACTTACTAACATGATTGAATGGTCATTTCAGTAGGACCAATAGATTCACAATCATAAGTATTAATACCACTCTTCCCAAATGTAGACACATCCTGGCATCTGTACTGACAGGTGGCCTTCCCCTGCATTTCCTGTTGTATGTGTACTTAAGAACATATTTAACACATGCCTGCTTCTCCCATAAAAAGAGTTGTATATTCATGACTTTGAATAAAAATTAATAGTTCAAAATGGTTAAAAGGATAAAGAAATGACTCCATTTCAGCAACTTAGTTCAGCAAATATTAAATGCCTAATATGTACCAGGCAGACTTCTACCAGCTCAAGATAAAGGTTTGCAAAAGGTAGATAGATATACTTTACTCGCAGAGTTTATATTCTCCTTCCCGAGGTGTACTTTCTCTTCTCCCCTTATAATTTACTTTTTAGTCTCCCCCAGAACTGAAAATTATGGGAGAAACTCTCCAAAGAAGAGAGTAGGGTATAAATGAGGAGATCATATTTCATAGAAGATCAGACTACCCATCTTAGACTCAAAGCAGATATGGGTTTGAAATGTAATTTATCTCTCATTTATAAGCTCTGTGATTTTACACAAATATCTTAAGCCTCCTGAATTTTAGCCTTCATATTATATATATATATATATAATTATGATTCTAATTTTAAAAATAATAGCTCAAAGAGTAGAAATAAGGCTCATAGAAGTGTACAATTGAAGTGCTTAGCCCAATGTGTGGTATATATAGTAAGTATTCAATAAATGTTAATTGTTTTAAGTACAAATGATTACCCCCTGTGTGCTTTGGCACAATAAGGGTGTTTGTGTAAAGCTTCTTTCTGACACTATCCTTGACTCTGTGCTGCATAGCAGTGCTCTTCCTTCAACACTCCCCACTGTGCAAGCTGTGAACCAAGTGCTGGCAATGATTACAGAAAATAGGTGTGAATTGTTCAATATTTATGTGCTTTAACTAGCAGTGTCCTCTTCTGAAGTACATTAGCTCTCACACAGTTTGAAACAAAAATAATTGATGGGGTTGAAGAATCAAATGATTCCCTCTTTTCATCCTTAATTAAATATTAAAGACAAAGCCTGACTGATGCAAGAGACGGCTGCTTTTGGCCTGTGCTTCCAGTGTTACCAAGATAAAAAAGGAAATCAAAGCTTTGAAAAATGGGGCTGATTAGGAAGTTGTGTCTACATTTCAAGGGTCTGTGACCATCCAAATCTCAGTTATTCTTTGGGTGGAGACGTTCTCCTTTTAGTTTATGTTTAATATTGCTGAATAAATACATATAAGTTTGCAATTATTGTGATTTCTTTTTAAATAGTTTTATTGAGTCATACTTGAGATAAAGTAAATTGAACATATTTAAATTGCACAATATGATAACTTTGGATATATGTATACACCCTTGAGAAAGAAATGGCAACTCACTCCAGTACTCTTGCCTGGAAAATCCCATGGACTGAGAAGCCTGGTAGGCTATAGCCCATGGGGTCTCAAAGAGTCGGACACAACTGAGTGACTTCACTTTCACTTTCACTTTCTTTCATACACCCTTGAAACAAGCACCATGCTCAAGATAACGAACATCTATAGCATCAGAAACTATTTTCCTGTGCCTCCATTAATGCCACCCTTCCCTTTCCTGTGTCCAATCCTCAGGCACCCACTCAATAGCCTATTTTCTGAAAGATTAGTTCGTACTTTTCAGATTTTAGATAAGTGAAATCACAAGCTCTGTACATATCTGGATTTTAAAACTCCAGTGTAATTATTTTGAGAATCATCCATGTTGAGTGTATCAATAATTCATTGCATTTTTGTTTCTCTTGAAAAATATTTTTATTTCATTTTTATTTTATTGGGTTATAGTTGATATACAACAGTGTTGGTTTCAGATGTACAGCAAAGTGATTCAGTTATTATACCTGTGTTCAATTATTGCTTCTAATGCTACATAGAACTGGATGCATACGCTGTAATCGATCTATTAATATTTACCTGTTAATAAATATCTGAGTTTTTTTACTATTTCAAATTAAGCTGATTTGAACATTCATATTCAGTCTTAGAGATATGCTTTAATTTCCACTGGGTAAATTCTTGGGAGTAGAACAGCTAGATCATAAATTATGTGTTTAGCCTTATAAGAAACAGCTGAACTCTTTTCCAAGTTGAATGTATCTTATTAAACTTATATTACTGGTGTATGGGGGTTCTAGTTCTTCTTCATTCTTAGCAAACTTTGTATGATCTGTCATTTAGCTCTTTTAATAAGTGTGCAGTGGTATCTCATTGTGGTTTCAGGTTGCATTTCCCTATGGCTAGTCATGTTGAGCATCTTTCAAGTTAATTGGCCATTCATATAATCTTCTTTGCTGAAGGTACC
Organism: Madoqua kirkii; assembly: GCA_006408675.1. NCBI lineage: Eukaryota > Metazoa > Chordata > Mammalia > Artiodactyla > Bovidae > Madoqua > Madoqua kirkii. The sequence continues at coordinate 18,614 of SJYC01059047.1, forward strand.
TGATTATGTCATTTGCTTATATATTACTGAGTTGTTTGTTTTCTTAAGGTTGAGTTTTAAGAGTTCTCTGTATAAGTTTGAAAAAGTATTTTCTATCAGATATGTGACTTCCAAATATTACCTCCATCTATGGATTGTCTTTTCATTCATTCAAATCTTAGTTTAAAGAAGTGCTACTTACTGATTATAGACTATGTCTTTGTTGTAGCTAAAAACTTACCATAAAGGTCGCAACATTTTTCCTATGAATTTAAACTTTTCCATTTAGACATGTGATCCATTTTGAGCTCATTTGTGCAAGATGATACTTTGCCAACAAAGGTCCATCTAGTCAAGGCTATGGCTTTTCCAGTGGTCATGTTTGGATGTGAGAATTGTACTGTGAAGAAAGATAAGGGCCAAAGAATGATGTTTTTGAACTGTAGTGTTGGAGAAGACTCTTGAGAGTCCCTTGGAATGCAAGTCCATCCTAAAGGAGATCAGTCCTGGATGTTCTTTGAAAGGACTAATGCTGAAGCTGAAACTCGAATACTTTGGCCACCTCATGCAAAGAGTTGACTCATTGGGAAGGACCCTTATGCTGGGAGGGCTCAGGGGCAGGAGGAGAAGGGGACAACAGAGGATGAGATTGCTGGATGGCATCACCGACTCGATGGACATGAGTTTGAGTGAATTCCAGGGGTTGGTGATGGACAGGGAGGCTTGGCATGCTGTGTGTGATTCATGGGGTCGCAAAGAGTCAGACAGGACTGAGCAAATGAAGTGAACTAAACTGTGTAAGATGTAAGATATATGTAGAGGGTTTTTGTTGTTGTTACTATGTCCAATTGTTACAGTATACTTTGTTGAAAAGAAAATTCTTAATCTTTTCAATTGAGACTGTCCTTATTGAATTAGTTTTGCAACTTTGTAAGAAATAAGTTGATATCTGTGTGAATCTGTGAATCTATTTCTGGACTCTGTATTCCTATTCATTAATAGATATTTATAATCTTTTGTCAACACCACACTGCAATTTTGTCAATTATATCTTAATAAAACTGAAAAGAAAAAGAATAAAAGAGAAAATTTTTAAATTATTTAAAAATATGCTTAGTAATTAAACTGTTATAGTAATTTTAAAAGCTAATAAATAAAGTTTTCTCACATTAAAATAAAAATGAATTTAAGACTGTAAGGCAGAGTATTTGAGTACATCATGACTCTATAAATGGTAAGCCTACATAAATTTGGGTGTAGTGGGTTTTTTTTCCCTTGCTTTCCCAAGTTCATTGTGAAAATCAAATGAGAGAATATTTAAAATGCTGAGAATTTTAAAGTGCCGTATTACTAGGATAGTTGATATACATCACTGTGTAAGTATAAAGCGTACAGCATATATGCTGTACATAGAGATCATGAAATGACTATCACATGATAATAAAAATCATGTTTAGTGAACATCTAACTCACATATATAGAAAATTAAAGAAATACAAAATGTTTTCCTTTGTGATGAGAACTCTTAGGGTTTGCTCTCTTTTAACAACTTTAATTTATAACATACAGCTGTGTTAATTATATTTGTCAATATAACACGTTGTAACAAGTATTGCTACACCAGTTTTCATTTCATTTCCATAGAATACATTTTTCTATCACCTCACTTTCATTCTGGGTATTTTTATATCTGAAGTGAGTCTCTTCTAAGTACCATATGAATGGGTCTTGTTTTTGTGTCCATTCAGCCATTATATATCTTTTGATTGGGGCATTTAGATCATTTACACTTAAAGTAATTATTGATATATATTACAAATAGTCTTTTGCTTTTGAAAGAGTTTTGATCCATAAGTTATCTAGAACTGTATTACTTGGTTTCCAAATATTTATGGATTTTTACAGTTCTCCTTTGCTTCCTAATTTAATTAGTTTATCTGTTTATTTCTAATTAATTAACTCCATTGTGAACACATTTTCCATTCTTGTATTCAGCTTTCTATTAATACCAATTAAGTCTATTTCATTGATAATTTTGTCCACATGTTTTCCGTCCTTAATGATTTTCTTTATACTTATTCTGTCCATTACTGAAAGAGGAATTTTTACAACCACAAGTGTAATTGTAAGTTTGTCTGTTTCTCATTTCAGTGTTTGCTTCATTTGAAGCTCTGTTTTCATAAATATTCATCATTTTTATATGCAATATTCTTTAATTCTGCAACTAATATGTCTCACATTATTATGGCCACCCAAGTTTTCATTTTCATTAGTGTTGAAATGGTGTAGTATTTCCACCTCAGAACTTTTAACCTTCTTTGTAGGTGTACTATGATGGGTCTTGTTTGTTTATTCAATTTAAAACTTTCTGTCTTTTAAAACATTAGTATAGACAACTGTTGTATATAATTATTGGTATTGTTGGAGTCCACCATGTTGCTGGTTATTCTGTGTCACTTTCATCTTTGGCATTTTCTCTTTTTCTCTGCCTGATTTCAAATTAGTTGTATGTTTTTATTTCAATTAACCTCTACTATTGGCTATTATCATTATTTATACCTCTTGAGAGAACTAATTTTAGAATTGTATGGTTTATAATTTGTTGTTACTTAGTCACTAATCTGTCTGACTCTTTTGCAACCCGGTGGACTGTAGCCCACAAGGCTCCACTGTCCACGGGATTTCAGATGTGTATAAGAGACAGCGCTTACTCCTTGGAAGGAAAGTCATGACCAACCTAGATAGCATACTGTAAAGCAGAAATATTACTTTGCCGGCTAAGGTCCATCTAGTCAAGGCTATGGCTTTTCCAGTAGTCATGTATTGCCGGGGTCCAGCCCCAGTGGATCCAGTAAATTCGAAGAGTGGACAGCATTGGTGAAGAATGATTTATTTATTAATATAGAAATATAAGATTAGATTAGGAAGATATAGTATAGTAGGAAAATTAAGTGAAGAAAGAATGCTGAATAACTTGGCTTGCGGGGAAGGCCAATAAAGTTCCACATAAGGAACTTGCACCATCTACGTGGGGCCACCAGCGCCTGCTTGAATCTCTAAGGGTGCCTCACCTTAGGCTCCCTTTCGCGTGGGTCTTAAAAGCCGAGACAAGTAAGTAGACTTGGCGAGCTGCCCTGGTCCAGTTGGGAATTCAGCCTGAAATTGGAGTGAAGAGGAGAGGGAAGGAGAGGGAGAAAAGGAGCAAGAGAAAGACATGGGAGGAGCCAGATTCCCAAGAAACTAGGCTGAGAGGCTAGTCTGAGAAACTGGTCCATCCTTTACTGTTCAGAAGGCCTTTTATGCTTTTGATAAAACATGGAGATCAATGGGTAATACAAAGTTATGCAGTGTTAGCAGCCCAGACTCATCAAAAACAGGCTTTTTTCTCTGCATATCTAATTGTATACACAAGTCTTAGGTAATTTACATCATCTTCCGGCCAAAAAGGGCCAATTAACATTTTACAGCCTTTTTCCGATAAGGATTTGTCAATCAAAAGACTTATTTGTGTTGATCTTCCCAAAGTCTGGTGTCACTCTCAGAAAAGCACTAAATAAAGTTACATTATTACATAGCAAAGATACAGCAACTTATAACAAGTAAAGAGAGTACAGTGACTTACAACGAAAGAGAAGCAATTAACTCAAAAGTCTAGTGTTGCTAACATCAAAACTACTATATATCTTTTTCTACATTCTGATTACATTGAGTAACATCCTCCCAGGTGCCTAAAAGATAAAGAATATGGAAGTCTGGCAGCAATCCTTGAGTCCGCAGTGAAAACCCATCACCAATATGATTTTTAACTCTTTAGAAAAGGCTCTATATCTTTAAGATGCTTTTAAGCTTTGTGCCTCTCGTGGTTGGGGGGCTGTAAGCAATTCACAAACTGTAAGAAGTCTGGAAAACCTGTTAGGCAAGCTAAAGAGCTATCAGAAGGGGTTTAACTGAAACATCTCTTTCAAATGCAGAAGACTAAAGCCCTGATTTGAGTTTTTCCCAGAGAATAGCAGAAGAATGGAAAAGCAGAGTACAGAGGCTGGCAGATTCTTATTTGGGGGCGGGGGGGTGGGGTGGGGAGAGGAGAGGGGTGGATGCTCAAGAAATACCAGGGGGAACCCCTAAAGCTTGATCATGTCCTTGCGCATGCCAGGCTTCCATCCGCATGACCCTGTCACCGGCAGGATTCCTCACACTGGCTCCCGGCAATGTATGGATGTGAGAGTTGGACTGTGAAGAAGGCTGAGCACCGAAGAACTGATGCTTTTGAACTGTGGTGTTGGAGAAGACTCTTGAGAGTCCCTTAGACTGCAAGGAGATCCAACCAGTCCATTCTGAAGGAGATCAGTCCTGGGTGTTCTTTGGAAGGAATGATGCTAAAGCTGAAATTCCAATACTTTGGCCACCTCATGCAAAGAACTGACTCATTGGAAAAGACTCTGATGCTGAGAGGGACTGGGGGCAGGAGGAGAAGGGGACGACAGAGGATGAGATGGCTGGATGGCATCACTGACTTGATGGACATGAGTCTGAGTGAACTCTTGGAGTTGGTGATGGACAGGAAGACCTGGCGTTCTGCGATTCATGGGGTGGCAAAGACTTGGACATAACTGAATGACTGAACTGAACTGAAATGAAAGCTGGTCTAGTAGTCTAGTAGTGCCTTTGCTTCTCTGTAAAATTTCCATCTTTCCATTAAATTGAAATGAAAGCCTTGCTGGGTAGAATATTCTTGGTTGTAGGGTTTTTTGCCTTTCAGCACTTTAAATACATTTTCCAGTCCCTTCTGGTTATTAGAGTTTCTGCTGAAAAGTTAGCTGATAGCGTTATGAGAAATAACTGTCATCTTTTCCCTTGTTGCTTTTAATATTCTCTTTTTATCTTTAATTTTTGTTATTTTAATTCCAATATTTCTTGGTGTGGTCTTCTTTGAGTTGATGCTGTTTGGGACTTTATATGCTTCCTGGAGCTTGGTGTCTGTTTTCTTCCCCAGGTAGGGAATTTTTCAAGTAGTATGTCTTCAAATATGTGTTCTGGCCCTTCCGCTATTCTCCATCTTGGACACCCATAGTTAGTATGGTTGATATTGTCATGGAATTCTCTTAAACTGTTATCTCTTTTTATTCTTTTTTCTATTCAATTTCAATTATTTCTATTAGTTTTCAAGCTCACTGATATATTCCTCTGTATCATCTAATCTACTAATGTATCATATAATCCTTGGAATGTATTTCTTTTTTAGATTATTGTATTTCTCAGATTTGTTTGGTTCTTCTTTATATTTTGTCACTCTTCATTAAGACTTTTATTCTGTTCATCCATTCTTCTGAGTTTTTTGAGTGTCTTTGTGACCATTACCTTGAACTCTTAATTGGTTAGATTGTTTATCTCCATTCAGTTTTTCTCCTGGGGTTTTATTTTGTTATTTAACTTGGAACATATTTTCTCTGAAGTTTCATTTCGCCTAATTTACTGTTTTTATTTCTATCTGTTTGGTAAGTTAATCATGTTTCCCAATCTTGGAGAAGTAGCTATATATAGGAGATACTCTGTGGGGTCCTGCAGCACTCTCTCATCTGAGGACCAGAGATGTATGCTGTAAGGGTGCCTTCTATGTAGAATGTGTTGGTCCTTTTGTTGTAATTTCCTAACTACTGTAGGCGCACTGGTAGGTTTGGCTGGATCCTGGTCTGGTTGGTTGTCAGGCCCTGCTTTATGCAAAGGCTGCTGGTGGGAGGGGTTGGGTCCTGGCATAGCTGGCTGCTCAGCTAGTGAAATCCAGATTCTGATGTCATTCTGATGTCATCCAGGTTATGGTGATGAAGTGACTTTCTTCCTAGCCCCAGCTATCTTGTGACTAGTGCTGGTCGAGTGATGTTTAGAGACAGGTCCCTGTGTAGATGGCTACAAAAGAGTTTTCAGAGACTTTTGACCAGGATTGCATTTGATATTTTCTCAAATTGTGGAGAATTCACATATTAATAATACTGAGACATCTCAACCATGAATATTTCCCTTCCTTGGAAAATCTTTCATCAGTGTTTTATAGCATTCATAGAAATTGTATACAAATTTTATTAGATTTATACTTAAGTATTTAATTTCATTGAGGGTTTATTACTGATTATGAAGCTTCCCAGGTGGCAGTAGTGGTAAAAAACATGCCTGTCAATGCAGGAGACTTGAGAGATGTGGGTTTGATCCCTGGGTTGTGAAGATCCTCTGGAGAAGGAAATGGGGACCCATTTCAGTATTCTTGTCTGGAGAATCCCATGGACAGGGGAGCCTGTTGGGCTATACTCCATAGTGTCGCACAAAGGTGAACACAATTAAAGTGACTTAGCATGTCCACTATAAATTTAGATACACACAGTGGTTTTTAAATTTTAAAATTTGTTACAGTTTTCCATTGCAGCTACCTAGGAATATGACCTTGTATCTTGTGTTCTTGCTAAATTTACTTACAGGTTCTAGGAGACTACCTGTAGCTTATTTGGAATTTTCTGAGTATAAAATCACATTATCTGAAAATAAAGACACTTCTTTCTTTCTTTCTTATCTGTATACATTTTATTTATTTTTATTGTCTTGTTGCCCTTTGAGGACTTTTTATACAGTATCAAAGAAGATTGGTGAAAACAAGCATCCCTACCTTTTCCTAAACTTAGGGTGAAAACATTCAGCATATAACCATTCAACATGATATTATCTGCAGGGTTTTTATTTTTAGCCCTTTTTAAGTCAAGGAAGGTTTACTTGTATTCTTATTTTGCTCAGAAATATTATTAAGGGAGAATTAAGAATTTTTAAAAATTCTTTTTCTGCATCTGTTTTTACATTATGTTGTTTCTTTACTTAGTCTATTAATATAGTTAGTTACTTTGATTTTTAAAACAGAAATTTTTCTAAAATTTAGAAATTATGTTTTTGGTATGATTCCCACTTTGTCATTCTACTCTTTGCTTTTGATATAATGCAGTTTCTGATTGGCTAGTATGTCATTGTGTCTGACTTATTGAAAGATATTGGCTATTAGTTTTGTAATAGCGTTTCATGCTTTAGTATAGGAATGTTTCTGGGTTGATAAAATAAGAAAGGGTTCTTTCCTTTTTACAGAAGACATTTGTAGAATTGATACTATTTCTTGCTTAAATGTTGAAAGAATGTGTCAGTGAAAACATCTGTGACTATAGTTATCGTTCTTGAAAGATAGATAGCTATACATTAATTGATTTCATCTATACAAGACTATAGGTTATTTATTTCTTGCTGAGTTTGTTTAGATAGAATAGAAATGGTCTATTTCATCTAAATTATTGAATTTATCAGCATATATTAATTTGTAATATTCCCTTATTCTTTTAAATTTTGTAGGATCAATAAAATTTTCTCTTTATTCATTT
>SJYC01059048.1:0-10853 GCA_006408675.1 Madoqua kirkii
TAGTCTTTTGCTTTTGAAAGAGTTTTGATCCATAAGTTATCTAGAACTGTATTACTTGGTTTCCAAATATTTATGGATTTTTACAGTTCTCCTTTGCTTCCTAATTTAATTAGTTTATCTGTTTATTTCTAATTAATTAACTCCATTGTGAACACATTTTCCATTCTTGTATTCAGCTTTCTATTAATACCAATTAAGTCTATTTCATTGATAATTTTGTCCACATGTTTTCCGTCCTTAATGATTTTCTTTATACTTATTCTGTCCATTACTGAAAGAGGAATTTTTACAACCACAAGTGTAATTGTAAGTTTGTCTGTTTCTCATTTCAGTGTTTGCTTCATTTGAAGCTCTATTTTCATAAATATTCATCATTTTTATATGCAATATTCTTTAATTCTGCAACTAATATGTCTCACATTATTATGGCCACCCAAGTTTTCATTTTCATTAGTGTTGAAATGGTGTAGTATTCCACCTCAGAACTTTTAACCTTCTTTGTAGGTGTACTATGATGGGTCTTGTTTGTTTATTCAATTTAAAACTTTCTGTCTTTTAAAACATTAGTATAGACAACTGTTGTATATAATTATTGGTATTGTTGGAGTCCACCATGTTGCTGGTTATTCTGTGTCACTTTCATCTTTGGCATTTTCTCTTTTTCTCTGCCTGATTTCAAATTAGTTGTATGTTTTTATTTCAATTAACCTCTACTATTGGCTATTATCATTATTTATACCTCTTGAGAGAACTAATTTTAGAATTGTATGGTTTATAATTTGTTGTTACTTAGTCACTAATCTGTCTGACTCTTTTGCAACCCGGTGGACTGTAGCCCACAAGGCTCCACTGTCCACGGGATTTCTCAGGCAAGAGTACAGGAACGGGTTGCCATTTCCTTCTCCATGGAATCTTCCTGAGGCAGAGATCAAACCTACATTTCCTACTTAGCAGATGGATTCTTTACCACTGAGTTACCTGAGAAGCCCATGGTTTATAATATAAATCTTTAATATCACAATTTTCTTTTAAATGTCATACTTCTTTATGTATAGTTAATAACGTACAACAATATATATTTCATTCATTTATTCAGTCTTTTGGGCATTATATTTTTTGTATCTGACGTAAATCTACAATATATTGTTCCTATTTTTTGCTTATATGCTCAGTTGTGTCTGATTCTTTGTGACCCCATGGACTGTAGCCCACCAGGCTTCTCTCTCCATGAAAATTTCCAAGCAAGAACACTGGAGTGGGTAGCCATTTCCTATCCAGGGGATCTTCCCTACCCAGGGAACAAACCCACATCTCTTGCATCTCCTGCAATGTCAGGTGGATTCTTTATCAATGCACTACCTGGAAAGCCCATTTCGCCTTAGACAATTATCTCTTAAAACACTTAAAAATGAGGAAAAAATTACATATTTATATTTACATTTATTTTAATCATCATTAGAATTCTTTATAATCTTTTTGTAGATCCAAATTTCTGCCTAGCATAAGTTTCCTATTGGCTGAAAATATTTTACTAAAATTCCTTAAAGCACAAATCTCAAAGCAATTCTTCTTTCATTTTTTTGAAACAGCTTTTATTTTGCAGTCATTTTTTGAATACATTTTTGCTAAACATAGAATCCTCAGTTGATGGTTTTCCCTCACTGCTTTAAAATACCACTTCTTTTTCTCCTGGCTTGATTAATTTCTGACAATAAATATGCTTTAATTCTTATTTTTGTTTCTTTATAATGTGTCTTTTTTCCTCTATCTCTTCTTAAGATTTTATTTTTAAATTTTGGTTTATTTAAATATTCTGGTTTTGGCCTTCTGTGAACTGTGTGTTTATGGTTCATGTATTTCATGACTTCAAAAGTCACTAGTGATTTGCTTCAAATACTGATTTTGCTCACTTCTGTAACTTTCTTCTCCTTCTCAAATTTCAGTTACATATGTTAGATTATATGATATCATTCCACATCCCTTGAATGATCCCAATTTCTTAAAAAAAACACACACACACACTTTTTTTCTTTGTGTTTCAGTTTGGGTAATTTTTGATTACCTACCATCAAGTTCACAGATTCTTTCTTTTACTGTGACAATTCTACTGACAGCTCAACCAGTAAGAGAGAATTCTTTATCTTAGTTACCTGATCATCCTCATCATTACCATTACCATCAGCAGCAGCAACAGCATTTTCCCCAGTTGACTATATTATAAATTAAAATTGAAATGCATTGGAACTTCATGAAGAAAATTTATACTTTTACTCAGATAGAAACCTGACATCAGATATGTCAGATTTTTTTCAATAGATACTTTTCTGCCTGCTTAATACCTCAGCATTTATGTACAGAAATTATTTGGATAGCTCTTATTTTTAACTAGATAATACTCATACTTTTACAAATGAATGTGCATATCTTTCAGTGTATGCATACTTTAACAAATACACTGGAGGAATGGAATTTGTATAACAAATACTCATGGCATTCACAAGAGTAATGCCCAGCTTACACTGGCATTCCTGTTAATGACATATAGACTCAAGATTTTTTCTCATATAGCATGGCAAGCTACTTACAGCCAAGAATCCTTCCTGTTCTAATTTTTCTATTAACAGTTATTTCAGTGTTTATTCAAGCTAGAGAATACTAAACATGAGTAATATTATTGAATAAATGATTTTTTAATACAATAGAGATTTGCAATTATCAAAATTTCACATATATGATTTCATATAATCCCATGTGTTGTGCTGTACTTAGTTGCTCAGTTGTTTCTGGCTCTTTGTGACCCCATGGACTGCAGTCCACCAGGCTCTTCTGTCCTTTGGGATTCTCCAGGCAAAAATACTGGACTGGGTTGCCATTTCCTCCTCCAGAGGATCTTCGCAACCCAGGTATCAAAACCATGTTTGATTGGAGGCTTAGTCTTTACCAGCTGAGCCACTAGGGATGTCCAAGAATACTGGAGAGGGTATCCTATTCCTTCTCCAAGGAATCTTCCCAACCCAGGAATCAAACCAGGGTCTCCTGAATTGCATGCAGATTCTTTACCAGCTGAGCTACCAAGAAAGTCCATATAATCCCATAATAACTTTTTTTTCTTACCCCTATATTGCTCCTCTTCTCTTCCCTCTCCATATTCACTTCAGTTCAGTCACTCAGTTGTGTCTGACTCTGCGAGCCCATGAACTGCAACACACCAGGCCTCCCTGTCCATTACCAACTCCTGGGTGCATCCAAACCCATGTCCATTGAGTTGGTGATGCCATCCAACCATCTCATCCTCTGTCATCCCCTCTCCTCCTGCCCTCAATCTTTCCCAACATCAGGGTCTTCTCAGATGAGTCAGCTCTTTGCATCAGATGGCCAAAGTATTGGAGTTTCAGCTTCAACATCAGTCCTTCCAATAAACACCCAGGACTGATCTCCTTTAGGTGGACTTGTTGGATCTCCTTGCAGTCCAAGGGACTCTCAAGAGTCTTCTCCAACATCACAGTTCAAAAGCATCAATTCTTCACCACTCAGCTTTCTTTATAGTTCAACTCTCACATCCATACATGACCACAGGAAAAACCATAGCCTTGACTAGATGGACCTTTTTTGGCAAAGTAATGTCTCTGCTTTTTAATATGCTATCTAGATTGGTCATAACTTTCCTTCCAAGGAGTAAGCTTCTTTCAATTTTATGGCTGCAGTCACCATCGGCAGTGATCTTGGAGCCCAGAAAAGTAAAGTCAACCACTGTTTCCACTGTTTCCCCATTTATTTGCCATGAAGTAATGGGACCGAATGCCTTGATCTTAGTTTTCGTAATGTTGAGCTTTAAGCCAACTTTTTAAAGAACTCTTTAGTTTGTCTTCACTTTCTACCATAAGGGTGGTGTCATCTGCATATGGATATCCATATGGAACCAGTCTCTACATATTGGTAACCACTAACTTATTTTCTCTATGAGTCTGCTTCTTTTTAAATTTATTCACTAGTTTGTGTTTTTTTAGATTCCACATATGTGATACCTGTCTTTCACTGTCTCCTCAGTGACAGTTTGTTCAAACTCACATCCATTGAGTCAGTGATGCAATCCAATCATCTCATTCTTTGCAATCCATCCATCTCATTCCTCCTGCCCCCAATCTTTCCCAGCATCAGGATTTTTCCAATGAGTAAACTCTTCATATCAGGTGACCAAAGTATCAGAGCTTCAGCTTCAGTATCAGTACTTCCAGTGAATATTCAGGGTTTATTTCCTTTAGGATTGACTGATTTAATCTCCTTTCTGTCCAAGGCACTCTCAAGAGTCTTCTCCAGACATGAGTTCAAAAGCCATCAACTCTTCATTACTCAGCCTTCTTTCTGGTTCACCTCTAACATCCACACATGACTACTGGAAAAACCGTAGCTTTGACAATAGGGACTTTTGTCAGCAAAGTGATATTCTCTGCTTTTTAATATGCTGTTTAGGTTTGTCATAGCTTTTCTTCCAAGGAGCAAGTGTTTTAATTTCATGGCTGCAGTTACCTTCTGCAGTGATTTTGGAGCCCAAGAAAATAAAGTCTCTCACTGTTTCCATTGTTTCTCCGTCTATTTGCCATGAAGTGATGGGACTGGATGATATGATTTTCCTTTTCTGAGTGTTGAGTTTTAGGCCAGTTTTTTCACTCTCTTCTTTCACTTTCATCAAGAGTATCTTTGTCCTTCTTTGCTTTCTGCCATAATGGTGGTGTCATCTGCATACAGAGGTTTTGGTATTTCTCCTGACAATCTTGATTCCAGCTTGTGCTTCATCCAGCCTGTCATTTCACATGATGTACTCTGCATAGAAGTTAAATAAGCAGGGTGACAATATACAGCCTTGAGATACTCCTTTCCTAATTTGGAACCAGTCTGTAGTTGGATGTGCAGTTCTAATGTTTTGCATTAACATATCCCTAATTCCACTCAGTAAGGACTTCCCTGAAGCTCAAATAATTAAGAATCTGCCTGCAATACAGGAGACCTGGCTTTGATTCCTGGGTCAGGATGATCCTCTGGAGAAAGGAATGGCAATCCACTCCAGTGTTCTTGCTTGGAGAATACCATAGACAGAGAAACCTGGAGGGCTACAGTTAATGGGGTCACAAAGAGTTAGACATGACTGAGAGACTAACACTTTCCTTTCAATAACTGAGACATTAGATCTCTTATTCCAAATGCTTATTAAAGTGCTTGAAATCAACCATTCTTGCATAAAATTTTTCTCTTAAATTGAAAACTGCTATCATCTTGATACTGCTCCTATCGATGCACATTCTTTTGCTTCCATTCTTTGTTTTTGTAATTGTGAAATTTTTACTAATTCTGATTAAAATCTTGTAGTACTCTTCCCCTCGCTTCCCCCCTAGCCCACATACATGTACGTGAAATGATAGTGTGATAAAAATAATTTACTTTAAAATTGTAATACTTGGTTTCTTGGAATCTGCCAACTTATTGCAATGGAAGTCATAGAGAAATTACCTTAATAGTTTCTATTTGACTACATGGGTCAAGTAAATTGAACGATATTCATTCTGTTAAACAATAAAAGAGAACTTTTTAGGGACTCAATGCATAAATAAGGAGGCAATAGACCCATTCCTTGCCTCATCACTTGCCTTTTGTTTCAGTAGCAGGATTTTCCCACAGTAGCATGATCTCCTTTGAATAAGGGCTAATAGAATTGGATATGATAGTAGAGTTTCTTTTGTAAATGTGAACAAAGTTAAGACAAAGAGTTGTATCACGTATCAGGTGTGTCATCCAAATAAAGTAAGTGATTGTTCAGCATCACAATTCCATGACCATGGCCAGTACTCTTACAGTCATTTCTGACCATTCTTTTTATTGCGTGCAGTAGAAGTTAATATTTTCTAAGATGGCCATAATAATTTCTTCCATCTGGCCAGCCATTCTTTCTGCAATATAATCTTGCTACTTCATAATGGGATGGAATCTAATTTTATTCTGCTTGAATCTGAGCTGCCTTCAGTGGCAAACTTGCTTGTTATTGAGTGCAGTGGAAATGATGCTACATGAATCTCTAGGCTGAGTTTTAAAAGCTTTGCTGTTTCGGTTTGAGTTTCTTAGAATGCTCACTCTACAAGTAATATCTCTCTAGACACCTTTTCTTGGAACCCATCTGCAATTGCAAGATAAATCTCAGCCACATGGAGAGACCAGTGGTCTCTCCTGGTAAAAGTCCTCTTGGTAAAAGTCGAGCTTTTGAAGTATCTCACCCAGTTGCCTGATAAAAGAGTGAGAAAACCTCCAGATAATTTCTGTTCACACCTATTTTCTCAGGAATTCAGGTGTTTCCACCTGAGGCTTTACACCCTATGAAGCAGAGATATGTCATCCATGTAGAATTCTTGACCTATAGAATCTGTGAGAAAAATTAAATGGTATTTGATTTATACCACTCAATTTGTTGGTTGGTCAGTCAAATTACATGGAGAAAAGCAAAAGGCCTGATCCTTAGTAGCCCATCTCCACAATTTTATTTTATATAAGAGATTAACTTATTTCTTACTAGCTAGTTTAACCCTAAGACCTGTGTATTTGATGCAGAAACCACTTTTAATTGGCTCAAATTATGTATCTTGCTTACCAAAACAAAAGACAGGTACTTTTGCTGGCCTATCACATGTGATACCTAAAAGATAGCACTCTATTTTTTTTTTATCATCCTCAGAAGCACAATAATCACAAAAAGTACTTAGACAATTTTCTAAATGATAGAGTTTGGTAAAATGTATAGAATGATTCATTGACCAGTCATTTCACTTAGATGTTATTACCATTAACAGATAGAACTGACAGACTATCTCTTTAATTTCTTTCCAATCTCTTTTCCAATCCCGTTTTTAGTGCTCTAGATCAAGCCTCCATTACCTCACTGGCACTATTGCAGTAGCCTCTTAAGAGTCTTCCAAACTCTAATCTTCCTCCAATGCAATTCATCCTGCACACTACTCTTAAAGATAACTATTTCGCTCAGTATATGGTTAACCCTTTCTCTTGCTTACTATTCTCTGTTTCATCTTGGAGTCTCCTACAGAAGAACTCTGATCTCTTAAATGAAACTTATGGAAATTTAAACCACTCCTTTCTTCTCTCATCTGGTTCTAAAATATTAAAACCATGATTCCTAGATAATCTCTAAGAATGCAGCTCAGATCCCTGTAAGAGACAAATATTGCATTCCCCCTTTAGATGTATGAAAAGAAAAAAAATAACCCTCAAAGTTCAAAAGAGTAATATGAAAATAAAAACATTGTCATCAAATGATGTAAATTTTGACTCATTGCCACAGAGAGAAAAAAATTACAGGAGCATGTTTTTCCTAGTTCAGTTCAGTTCAGTTTAGTCACTCAGTAGTGTCCGACTCTTTGCGACCCCATGAATCGCAGCACACCAGGCCTCCTCCCAGAGTTTATTCAGCGTCACATCCATCAAGTCAGTGATGTCATCTATTCATCTCATCCTGTCATCCTCTTCTTCTTCTGCCCTCAATCCCTCCCAGAATCGGAGTCTTCTCCAACGGGTCAACTCTTCGCATGAGGTGGCCAAAGTACTGGAGTTTCAGCTTTAGCATCATTCCTTCCAAAGAAAACCCAGTGCTGATCTCCTTTAGGATGGACTGGTTGGATCTCCTTGCAGTCCAAGGGGCTCTCAAGAGTCTTCTACAACACCGCAGTTCAAAAGCATCAATTCTTTGGTGCTCAGCTTTCTTCACAGTTCAACTCTTACATCCATACATGACCACAGGAAAAAACATAGCCTTGACTAGGCGGATCTTTGTTGGCAAAGTAATGTCTCTGCTTTTCAATATGCTATCTAAGTTATATTTCTAAATTAATAATTAGTTCAGAATAGATTAATTTGATAATTTTTATACTGTATATAAATTGAATTATACTATAGATGCTTTTATATATTTTTCTCAAATGTGTGTGTGTGAGATCCATAAATGTAAATGATTCATTCTAACTCCTTTATATCTTAAGAGAGCAAACTGCTGTCCTCAGGCCAGATCTGTTTTGCTATTTGCAGTTATTTAATTTATCTAATCTTTTGATGAAATACAGTAAGGGGCTCTCAAGAGTCTTCTACAACACCGCAGTTCAAAAGCATCAATTCTTTGGTGCTCAGCTTTCTTCACAGTTCAACTCTTACATCCATACATGACCACAGGAAAAAACATAGCCTTGACTAGGCGGATCTTTGTTGGCAAAGTAATGTCTCTGCTTTTCAATATGCTATCTAAGTTATATTTCTAAATTAATAATTAGTTCAGAATAGATTAATTTGATAATTTTTATACTGTATATAAATTGAATTATACTATAGATGCTTTTATATATTTTTCTCAAATGTGTGTGTGTGAGATCCATAAGTGTAAATGATTCATTCTAACTCCTTTATATCTTAAGAGAGCAAACTGATGTCCTCAGGCCAGATCTGTTTTGCTATTTGCAGTTATTTAATTTATCTAATCTTTTGATGAAATACAGTTGTTTACAGATGTACAACATAGTGATTCAATGTCTTTATAAATTATATTCCACATAAAGTTTATAAAAAGGATATCTTTATTTCCCTGTGCTGTCCAATATGTCCTTGCTGCTTATTTATTTTATGCATAGTAATTTGCATCTAATTCCCTATGCCTATATTGCTCTCCTCCCTTTCCCTCTCCCCAATGATAACCATATTTTTTTCTTTACATCTGTCTATTTCTGTTTTGTTATATATATTGATTTTAAATTTTTTTCCATATATAGATGATAGGGTAGAGTATTTGTCTTTGTCTTCTTATTTCACTATACATAATACTGTCTAACTCCATCCACATTGTTGCAAAAGGCATAATTTTATTCTTTTTATGTTGCTTTTTAGTCACTAAGTCACATCTGACTCTTTTGCTACCCCCACGGACTGTAGCCTGCCAGGCTCTTCTGTCCATTGAATTTTCTAAGCAAGAATACTGGCTGCTGCTGCTGCTGTTGCTACTGCTGCTAAGTTGCTTCAGTCGTGTCCCACTCTGTGAGACCCCATAGATGGCAGCCCACCTGGCTTCCCTGTCCCTGGGATTCTCCAAACAAGAACACTGTAGTGGGTTGCCATTTCCTTCTCCAATGCAGGAAAGTGAAAACTGGTCCCATGGTCGTGTCCAACTCTTACTCACCCCATGGACTGCAGCCTAACAGGCTCCTCCGTCCATTGATTTTCCAGGCAAGAGTACTGGAGTGTGTTGCCATTTCCTTCTCCGGTGTATCTTCCCAACCCAGGGATCCAACCCAGGTCTTCTGCATTGTGGAAAGATTCTTAACCAACTAAGCCACCAGATCTTTTTTATTCCTTTTATGGCTGTGTGATATTCCATTGTCACACAAATTGATATACCATATTTTCTTTATCCTTTCATCTATGGATAGGCACTTAGGTTGCTTTCATATCTTGGCTATTATAAATAATGATGCTATGAATATTGGGTGCCTGTATCTTTTAAAGTTAGTTTTTTAATTTTCTTTGAATATATACCCAAGATTGAGATGACTGGGTCATAAGGTAATTTTAGTTTTGAGGAAACTCCATACTGCATTTCCAGTGGATGCATCAGTTCACATTACCAACAACAGTCTACTAGGGCTCTCTTTTCTCTACATCCTCATCAACATTTGTTATTTGTTTTTGATGATAGCCATTCTAAGAAATATGAGGTGGTATCTTACTTTAATTTCCACTTATCTGAGGATAAATGATATTGAGCATTTTTGATGTGCTTGTCAGGTATCTGTATATCTTCTCTGGAAAGTTGTCAATATAGATTCTTAAGCCATTTTAATTGAGTTTTTGGTTTTCTGATATTCCATTGTTTAGCTTGTTTACTTTGAACATTAACTCTTTACTGGTCATATTATTTATAAATATTTTCTCTTTTTCAGCAGATTGTCTTTATTTTTGTCAATGATTTCATTTCCTATACAAAGATTTTAAGTTGAGTTGGATCACCTCTGTTTGCTTTTGCTTTTGTTCCTTGTGCTTCAGGGGCTAGATCCAAAAACTACTGGTAAGATTTATATCAGGAAGTGTTCTCCCTATGTACACTTCTAGGAGTTTTATGGTTTCTGGTCTTACATTTAGGTCTTTAATTCATTTCGAATTTATATGTGTATTTAATGTGAGAAAACATTCTAATTTCATTCTTCTACATGTAGCTATCCAGTTTTCTTGGCACCAGTATTTGAAGAGACTGTCTTTCCCAACTGCATATTCTTGCCTCCATTGTCACAGATTAAATGATCATAAGTAGGTTTATTTCTGAGCTCTCTATTCTGCTCCATTGGTCTATATGTCTGTTTTTGTACCAATACCATGCTGTTTTGATTACTATGCTATGTAGTATAGCCTAAAGTCAGAGATAAAGTTCAGAGAACATGACACCACTAATTTTATCCTTTTTTGTCAAAATGACTTTGACAACTTAGGGCCTTTTGTAGCTCCATATAAGGTTTCTGATTATTTGTTCTAGTTCTGTGAAAAATGTCATGGGTATTTTGATAGGAATTTCCTTAAATCTGTAGATTGCTTTGGATAATATGGATATTTAATAATTTTAATTAACAATCTTTGAATATGTGATATCTTTGCATGTGTTTGTATCATCTTCTATTTCCTTTATCACTGTTTTATAGTTTTTAGAACATAGAGTTTTTATTATTTTTTTAATATTTATTTTTACTTTATTTTGCTTTACATTACTGTATTGGTTTTGCCATACACTGACATGAATCAGCCATGGGTGTACATGAGTTCACAATCCT
>SJYC01059049.1:0-59503 GCA_006408675.1 Madoqua kirkii
GTGTTGATTTTATATCCTGTAACTTTACTCTATTCATTGATTATCTCTAGTAATTTTCTGGTGGAATCTTCAGGGCTTTCTATGTAGAGGATCAGAAGATAGAGTTTTTAGAACACCTCCTCAGTGAAGCTTATTTCTAGTTATTATATTGTTTTTGATGAGATTGTAAATAAGATTGTTCTCTTCCTTTCTTTTTCTGATAATTTATTATTAATATAGAAAAAACAGATATCTGCATATTCACCTTTTATCCTGCAATTTACTGGATGCACTTACTAGTTTTAATAGTTTTGTGTGGAGACTTTAGAGTTTTCTATATATTGTATCATTTCAATAGTGACAGTTTTATTTCTTCTCATCCAATAATACATCTTCTGCTTCTTTTCCTTGTTTTATTGCTGTGGCTATGTCTTCCCATACTATGTTAAATAAAATTAGATAGAATATTCTTGTCTTATTCTTGATTTTTCAGGAAAGGCTTTCAACTCTTCACCATTTATGTTAGCTATGGGTTTGTCATAAGTAGCCTTATTGTGTTGAGGAACATTCTCTCTATGCCACCTTTGAGTTTGTATCATGAGCAGATGTTGAATTTTTGTCTACTGTTTTTTATACCTCAATTGAGAAACTATGTGATTTTTATCCTTTTAGTTAAAGTAGTATATCACATTGATTTGTGTGTATGTGTGTGTGTGTGTGTGTGTGTGTGGATACTGAATTAGCATTGCATACCCAGAATAAATCCCACTTGATCATGGCATATGATCCTTTTTACATATTGTTGAATTCTGTTTTCACTGTTTTTTTTTTTTAATATATTTTTGTCTTCTAATCTTTGTAATAGCTTAAGTAGCTGGTCCTCCCCTTTAGTATATTAATTGTCTTTACTGGTGTGGTTTTTCCTTTCCTATAGGTATTTACTTCCTGTTTTAACCTTTTCTCTTCCACTTAGACCATTTAGCATTTGTTTAGGGTAGGTTTAGTATTGATGGACTCTTTACCTGAGTTGTTCAGCTTTTCTTAAATTCTAAATGATAACCTTGCTGAGTAGAGTATCCTGGTTGCAGATTTTTCCCTTGTAGTATTTTGAGTATATAATACCATCTCTTCTGTCCAGAAGAATTTCTGCAGAAAACTGAGCTGATAACCCTATGGAATTTCCTTGTATATGACTTTCTTCTTCTCTCATTTCTTTTAGAATTCTCTCTTTAATTTTTGCCATTTTAATTATGGTATGTCTTGGTGCTTGTCTGTTTGGGTTTATCTTCTTTGGGACCCTCTGTATTTATTTTACCTGGATATCTGTTTTGGTCAGGCTTGGAAAGTTTTCAATAACTTAATCAATACATTTTCAACCTCTTTTTTATTTCTCTTCTACTGGGATCCCTATAGTATGAATGTTGGTTCACTTGATTTGTATCAATGTTCCCTTAAACTATTCTCATTTTTGTTTGTTTTTATTTTGCTACTATGATTGAATGATTTTCATGATTTTATTTTTTATATCGTTTATTTGTTTTGTGTCATTTAGTCTGCTGTTCATACTTCCTAGTGTGTTTTCTGTTTCACTTATTGTATTCTTCAACTCTGACTGATTCTCTTTCATACTTTGTTGTTCCTTGCTAAAATTCTCACTATAGTGATACCATTATATGATTTCTAACTGCTAATACCCAGGCAAGTTTTATATTTTTGGATCATCCTGTTGCACTGTTTTCTAATACTTCTCACACTTTGGCACACACAAAATAGTACTTGTATAACCCACCTGGATAGCTACAAAGACAGTAAAGGAAGACATCTTAGAGCACATAATACCTATATTCATCAGTA
Organism: Madoqua kirkii; assembly: GCA_006408675.1. Taxonomy (NCBI): domain Eukaryota; kingdom Metazoa; phylum Chordata; class Mammalia; order Artiodactyla; family Bovidae; genus Madoqua; species Madoqua kirkii. The sequence goes on from SJYC01059049.1 coordinate 1,834, forward strand.
ATTTTTCTGAGACCAAAGATGTCATAAAACAATTCTGGTTTATATTTATTCAGAAACGTGACTTTGGGCAGTGAAGTCTTTAGCATATTAGAGGAGAGAGGCTATAGGTTTCCTCCTTCCAACCAAAATTTGAATGAGCTAAGATTTCCATTGATGTAAGATCAACATTTGCATTTATTATACTACAAAAATATTCTATTCTCTGACTTGCACATTTCCTGAGGTTAATTTTATGTTTGTCAAGATAAGAGATCACAGATTTTTACAGTTTAAAAAAACATCACTGATCCTCTTATAGAAAAGTTAAATGCTTCCAAAGTTGCCTAACTATTTAGTGGGGACAAATAAAAAGATCAAGAACTAAAACACATGTCAGAATCTTTGAACCCAATCTTTTCATTGTATTTTATAGAGTATGAGTTTTGCTAGTTCAAAATAAAGTAGTATTAAGTAGTCTTCATGGTGCATCATTTGAGATGATAGCTAATGTCAGTGTTTATACTACATTTTTAGAATTTCTGATTAAAGTTCAGAGCCTATTCCTGCTTGAGGAGTAGGCTAGTTTCAACTTAAATCATAGATGTTTGATTAGGGAAAGCATATGTAACTACTTGACATTTTTTTAAATACCACGTTTTCCTTTCCTAAAGCAATCTTCTGGTACAAATGTAGCTGAAGCTGCTACAACTGTCTTAAGCTAGAATTTATTAGACTTAGGAACTCTTTCATTACCTCCCAGGAGGCCACTGAGGTTGCTAGTAATTGTAGAGGACAGATTTACCCTGGATCAAAATTTGGATATACTTAAAATTCATTGTAAAATGATACTGTTTTAGAGGTTGAGGGACTCTAACTGCTAAATCTGGTTAATTATAATAGCCCACAGTCTTCCCAAGCTATTCTACAATTAACATCTCTTTCTTGGCTTTGCAAGTACTGGATGGTTAAATTATGTTTATTTTGTGATCGTTTTACAGCGGCAGAAGGGTCTTGCACTTACGCCAAAGTTTAGTTTGAATGTTGAGATTGGTGACAACAGATTATGTTAAGAGGGTTTGAAAAAATTTATTACTCTCCTACGCAGGTGTCTGGGGGAGAATAGAACAGGCTCCCAAGTAGGTTCAGAAATGGCCTGAGAAGTGAGAGAATAGCACTGAAACATGTATACTATCGTATGTGAAATAGATCGCCAGTCCGGGTTCAATGCATGAGACAGGATGCTCAGGGCTGGTGCACTGGGATGACCCTGAGGGTTGGGATGGGGAGGGAGGAGGAAGGGGGGTTCAGGATGAGGAACACATGTACTCCCATGGCTGATTCATGTCAATGTATGGCAAAAACCACTACAATATTGTAAAGTAATTAGCCTCCAATTAAAATAAATAAATTTTAAAAAAAGAAAGAAAGAAATGGCCTGAGAGAACAGAAATAGGAGATTGGCTTGATTTTTATTGTAACTAGGATGGAAAGTGAGCTGAGGTTTCCTGCATGTGGCACAGGCCTTGATTTGTTTGAACTTCCCATCAAGGCCAAAAGAGTAGCACCTTAACTTTCTTATCAGCTTGCCTAGATATGGGACAGAAGAGGAAGGGGCCACCAGTGGGACTTGAAATGTGCCTGCAGGCAAACATCAAAAATGGAGTCAGACCATATTAATTTCATAACTTTTAAGTGACCACCAATACATTTAGTACTAACTGTACTAGTATGACTATTAAGATGTAAAGAACTTACAGAGAAATACATCCTTACCAATTCTGGCTAACCATATTAGAAGTACCAGAATATATTTTTGGTTCTTTTTCACAAGGCTCTGAAGCAGAGAGCAGTGTCATCCTTAGATAGGGGCAGGTTGGCCCCTTCCCCAGCCCTGTGCTTTAAAGTGCCTTCCTCTTTGAGTCCCTCCTGGTACCTTGGATTGGCCTTGATCAGCAGCACTGTCTATGCAGCAAATCCCAGCCCAGTCCAGGACCCATATATTAAAATACTCTCCAACCCTCTACCTCAACCTCTAAAATGATTAGCTTTCCTAAGAGCTTTTGCATCTTGTCTGGTTGCCAGTATTCTTTTCTTGGAATTATGAATGTATGGATCGCTAAAATGATGCTGACCTACTGAATTTCAGTGATATGATTTTTTACTCATGTTGGACCAAGGGACAGAAAGCTCAGAATTCTGGGCTAGTGGTTGTCCACTTCTCCGTGTAGGCCTTGAGCTGTGCCTACAGGCTCAAGGTCTCTGTCCTCTGACTATCAGTATTGCCTCAGGTCTGCAGCACCTGAGAAGGGCAGAGGTAGCAGCAAGTGTCCTTTATTCCCTGTTGCTGGCACCCAGGGGAATAACTCTACCCCTTCTGCAGGCTCTTACCACTTACAAAGCATTCTCCTGGAATGGACTTGTCTATCTCCTTTGAGAACTTCTGAAACCACAGCTTTACAATGTCAATGGGACTTTTTTTTTTTTATCTCTAATCCATTTGGTGACACTGTTAAGTCTTGCCAGATACAGATGAAAGACAGGGTTTCCCTGATTAAATGTGGCCACTTGACTCTCCTGTTATCTCTCTTTCCCTCTGGTGGCAGTGTGTGGAAGGAAGTGTTGTGGTAAGCAGTGAAAAAGATCATATTCTTGGCATGTAGTTGTTATGGCTAAAGAGTTTAAGAGAAGGCATGGTTGGCACATGTCTTCTCCTTCCTTTTGGCTATAAAATTCTAAATGGCAAATTTAACAACAGAAAACTAACTTTTCTGTTCTCCTATATACTCTGAGTAAGATTTGCATTTGTGGTTTCATCAAAAAAATCAGTAACAACCTTTGAAACAGTCCTTGGAAGCCAATATCCAAGGGTGGCATGATGAAATGAAGGCAGTTAATGATTAGAGAAATATTATTAGAGAGTGTTAGCTAGATGGTTTGACTTGCTTGCAAAAGCAAGGGAATCTTTTTTTTTTTTTTTATCAAGACAGTTTCCTAAAGCTGTGGCTTCTTGAGTCAATAGCATTGCTATCTTTTTCTTGTGGTGATAGATATAAAATTAGTTGGAAATAACACATTGAATAATAAAAAAAAAATAGAAGAAATGGTTTCTGTACCTAAACAGAATGACATGGCTCCTATACTCTAGAAAGAATCTCCATATGCACTGACTACACAATAAGCAAATGCATAAGTAGTACTCTCTATTATTCTATAATAACTCACTATACCTCACAAGTACCTGCTGAAACTCTGCAAAAGTATTTTTCTAGGACCCCCTTGAACCTTAGAAATAATTCTAGAAAGCAACTTCTAGCAAGAGAATTTGCTTTAGCTTCTCTGTAACAACCTAGAGGGGTGGGATGTGGAGGGAAATGAGAAGGAGGTTCAAGATGGAGGGGACGTATGTATGCCAATAGTTGATTCATGTTGTTGTTTGGCAGAAACTAACACAATCCTCTAAAGCAATTATCCTTCAATTAAAACATAAATAAAATTTAAAAAAGAGAATGTGGTTTATAAACTAGTAAGTCTATGTTGTCAATACAAAAAAGAGAAAGAGAGAAGTTATTTACTCCTGCTTAGTAAAATAATATAAGTGAGAAGTTAATAGAATAAAAGTGATATCAAAATTTTAGTATCCCTTCAGTGGTAGCAGGATGAAGCCCATTGTGAAATGGACACCAGAATGCTTACATTCATGTATCAAGCAGGGAGAATAACAAAACTGATATCTGACATATGTGTGCAAACTTTCAGAGTCCTCATTTCTCAAGGGTCATCCTGAAAGGAAAAGATGATGTACAAGATTTATCTTCAACTCCAATGTCTTTTATTTATCACTTTTTGATAGTCTTGCATAATTTCCATGAAAAATAATTATGTACTTTGCAACTAGGATATTTACAAAAATTTTAAACATCATTTTACTCTGTCATTCAAGCATTTCGTGCTTTGATCCAGATGATACAAAAGGCATGGTTCCTAGAGTGAAAAAATAATTTTAAAAATCAGTAAGAGATGCACTGTTTACTGGTAGATTAAAATGGCCTAAGACATTGATATCTTTATTCTTTCAATTCTTTGTCCCCTGGAATTTTTTCTTTTTAGTATTTCTATGCAAAATTAACTATCCAGAGAGTAAATAGCTAATATTAGAGGAATATTCTTGTTATTATTATTGAAATAATTGCAAATTAAAGGAATAGAATAAATATATTCTTAATTATGCTCATTATCATAAGTAAAATTAATCAGCCTAGTGTATTATAATAATAAAACATAGTAAAATTCAACTAAAAAAAAAATCTTACTACATATTTAGAAGAATAAAAATACTTTTATTACACTTGTATATACTTCCTTACTGGCTCAGATGGTAAAAAATTTTCCTGCAAGGCAGGAGACCTAGGTCAATCCCTGGATCAGGAAGATACCTTTGAGAAGAGAATGGCAACCCACTTCAGTATTATTCCCTGGAGAATTCCATGGACAGAGAAGCCTGGCTGGCCACAGTCCATGGGATCACAAAGAGTCAGACACGACTGAGAGATTTTCACTTCACATGTATTCATTATGCAAAAATTAGGGAAAAAAAACACACATGAACAAAACTAAATTTAAACCAGCCAAATCTTCCCACAACCCATTTTGTAATGCTATACCTATTATACATGTATATTTGATGATAGACACATATTTATTTTGTATATTTCATTTGAGGTTGTACAACTGACTTTTTACTCATTACATTAACATCTTTCCATGTAAATTATATGTATCATTAATATCTTACATTATCACCTTCAATGGTTTATAGAGTTGCCCTGTATAGGTGTGGTAGTATTGTTCTTCAGTCACTAAGTCATGTCTGACTCTTTGTGACCCTGTGGACTGCAGCATGCCAGGCTTCCCTGTCCTTCACGGTCTCCCAGAGTTTGCTCGGATTCATATCCAAAGTTGGTGATACTGTCTAACCATCTGATCCTTGCCGCCCTCTTCTTCTTTTGCCTTTTTATGTTTCAGAGCATTTGGGTCTTTTCCAACGAGATGGTTCTTCACATCAGGTAGCCAAGATATTGGATCTTCAACATCAGTCCTTCCAATGAATATTCAGGGTAGATTTCCTTTATAATTGACCAGTTTAATCTCCTTGCTGTCCAGGGGACTTTCAAGTCTTCTCCAGTATCATAGTTTGAAAGCATCAGTTCTTCAGTGCTCAGCTTTCTTTACAATTCAACTTTCACATGTGTTCATGACTACTGGAAAATGCATAGCTTGCATTATATGGATCTTAGTCCTTGCAAAGTGATGTCTCAGCTTCTTAATATGCTGTCTAGGTTTGTCATAGCTTTTCTTCCAAGTAGCAAGCATCTTTGAATTTTATGGCTACAGGCACTGTCTGCAGTGATTTCAGAATCCAAGAAAATAAAACCTGTCACTGCTTCCACTTATTCTCCTTTATTTGCCATGAAGTTATGGAACTGAATACCATGATCTTAGTATTTTGTATGTTGAATTTTAAGCCAGCTTTTTCACTCTCCTTCTTCACCCTCATCAGGAGTCTCTTTAGTTCCTCTTTGCTTTCTGCCATTAGAATGGTATCATCTGCATGTCTGAGGCTGTTGATATTTCTCCCAGCACTCTTGATTGTATACCTGTGTAAGTGTACTATAATTTAATTATTTCCTTTTTCTGGGAAATTTGGATTATTGCCAAGTAGCCCTGCACTAAAGATCATGAAAATTTATCTATGTTCACTTGTTTGATCTTTCCTTATGATAAATTCATATAAAAGAATTTGTTGGGTCAAGGGGTAAAACATTTTGAAGACTTTTGACACATATCACTACATCGTCCTCCAGAAATATTATTTTCTGTGTTCTTATTCAGGTGAGAGATATGATTCTTGTATGCCTAACTTACCATTTTGTTTTGTGAATAAAGCTATTCTATGATAAGCTATTTTATGTTCTAGATTTCTCAGATTCTGATACTGACTTTCAAATTTTGATATGTAAGTTCCTTCATTATTTTTCATATCATCTGGAAATAAATACTAATTTATACAAATAAAGGAAATATGCACTAATTTATTAAAAATTAAACAGTTTTGAAATGAAAATAATTCAAGTTAATTTGATTTGTAAATGCCAATGTCAGTATTAAAAGTGTCTTTGGAAAAAGCTTTTATTAATGATATTCTACATTTTTCCAATTGAGTTTGTAATAGCTAGTGTTTATAACTTTTATTCAGAAAAAGACTGGATAGTGGACATCCAACTTTTATCAAGGTTTACATTTAAAAATTCTCTATTAAGTTTTTAAATATTAACATTAAAATAGCCTAGATTTAACCAGTTCAGTCTTGTGAACCATCAAAGAGTTGTGTGTCAAGGGCTTAATATTACTGAAAAGATATCTTCCTGATTCTGTTGGAGCTCATAATTTATTATTCAGTTAAAAAACAAGAAACTGGAATACAAATTTTTAACAAATATTTTTGAAAATTAATGAAAAAAAAAGAGCAGATTTGAAGTTTCATTGCCATCTGTTCAGAGATCTGCTTCTGTAACATGCTTCAAAACTAAATTACTAAATAATGGTTCAAAGATATTCAAATTCTGGAACTTCTATTACTGGTTTTAGTTTTTTCCATTCTTTGAAGCATTTTCTAAGAAATTAGGTTACTAGGAATTACTAAGAATGGCTCAAGTTTACTGCTGGCATTTTGGTTTGAAGCAATAAGAACAAATTACAGTTCTGCCCAATATGTGTCTTATGACAGAATATTGATAAGGTTGGTAAATAAACCTATTTGGAGGAAAATTAGATGCCTGGAACAAGCAATATTTAAACCAGCCAAATAAATTCAAGACTTTTGTTTATTTTGTGTGTCTGGTTTCAACTTTTCACATCAGAGTCAGTCAGCAACAGGACAGAAGTTCAAGATTCTTTAAGCAAGACTTTTGCTGATCCTCTTTAGCTTATTAATAGATGCAGAATGAGAGGGGTTTATGAACTTCAAGTTGCTTCTTATCCTTTCCTGTGCACTCACTCACACAAGTGAGTATTTGCACACAGATATGCACAGATGCACACACAGGCTCTACCAGACAGATCCTGTACATCTTGTTCAAAAGACCCCTAAAAGGGCACAATGATGCTTTTGCTGCCTTGAGAGAGGTCAACAGAGAGTGTCCTAATTAAAGCACATAGGAAAGACATATATGAATTGGTCCACATGATATTCGTTTTTAAAAATGCAAACCTAAGTGAAATTGGTTAACAGACTTATACAAATGTAACATTTGCAATATTTTACTGGTGATTTTGAATTTTATCAAAAGCATTGTCAATGGATGAGGGCTCAAGAGATCACTAAATACGGTGGTTTAGTCACTAAGTCATGCCTAACTCTTGCGACTCCGTGGACTGTAGCCCACCAGTACCCTTTGACTGTGGGATATTCCAGGCAAGAATACTGAAGTGGTTTGTCATTTCAAGAAAATTTATCTAATGAATATAAATTTTTTATGTAGTTAGAATAGGAAAAAGGAGTCCAGGATGGCAATGGCTAAAAGACAAGGAAGGGAAAAGCCTGCGAAAATAGAACAAAAGAAGGTCTGAGAACCACAGTGAGGACTTCAGGTAAAATAAACACTCCTGACTAGCCCAATTTCCATAGGACAGGCCCAGAGGGAGGAGAAAAAAACATATAAAAAGAGGAATCACAGGGCCGGGGGTCTCTCTCTCTCACTCTCTCCTCTTTGTGTCTTTTGGGTTCAGCATGCCCTCACACCTTGAGGATGTATTTTCCTTTATTTTCTAAATAAAATTGAGCTGTAACATGGAACTGTAACACTGGTCCATCCAAGAGCAGTGACACTGGTTTGTTCAACAGTGGCCTGTCTGAGGGCTGTAACACTAGCCCGTACCTGACTAGCCCAATTTCCATAGGACAGGCCCAGGGGGAGGAGAAAAAAACATATAAAAAGAGGAATCACAGGGCCGGGGGTCTCTCTCTCTCACTCTCTCCTCTTTGTGTCTTTTGGGTTCAGCATGCCCTCACACCTTGAGGATGTATTTTCCTTTATTTTCTAAATAAAATTGAGCTGTAACATGGAACTGTAACACTGGTCCATCCAAGAGCAGTGACACTGGTTTGTTCAACAGTGGCCTGTCTGAGGGCTGTAACACTAGCCCGTCGCTTCAGATTTTTGTTGTGATGAGATAGAACTGAGGAAATTACACACTCCCCTGACAAATTGAAAGTTTCACAAAATTATTTCAAGATAGCTACACAAACACATATAAACATTTAAGTTTGTAACCTTCCTTCAAGCTTATTTAAAATGACTTAAAGGTATATTTAATCATTTTGACTGCATAAGAGGGTGCAAAATAAGAAAAGTAATTACTGTAGATTAAATAATGGCAGACGATTCATTTCCATGAATTTTGAGTGGTGCACTCTAAAATTTGTATGCACAAGGTTTTATGTGTTAAATTTTCATTTGCACTGGTGACAGCAAAGGTGGTTGCCAATTCATGAGCATATTCTAGGTAATTTCCTGAACTATGCACTTCTAATTATAACACTTTGTTAAATCATGTTGTGCTTGGTCCCGTGGCACTCCTGCTCTGCTGGTGGCATCAGCTTGAATTACTTCATTTCCAAATATAAGGCAGCTGTTTTATTAATGGAAACTCCTTCTGTGACACGCTAAGAGGAAAAAAAAAAAACACTGATTCACAAAAGAAGTAAAATTGCATGACAAAATATTTTGACATAGTGAAGAATAGAAAAGTAAAGGTATAATAGGAAAACTCTTTACTCTTGTAGCCTGCCTTGTAGTTACTTTATCACAGTAATATTGAACATTAATACTTTTAGAAGCTCATTTCTTTTTAATGTTGAAAGAGTAAGTCAACTAAAGATATTTTCCCACTATAACGTGCTGAGTACTGGAGATCTGGGAGAACAATCAGTAGAAAAATTTTTGCTTTTTCCACTTTCTAGCTCATCAGGGTTAAAATAATTCTCTGCCTTTGTTTTGTTCTGTCATTTTGCACATAACCAGCACGTATGGCCAGTCCTTAGGAGAGTGGCACGTTTAGGACTGAGAAAGAGGGATTACTTTGTTTCTGCTCTATAACAAATGACAAGAAAACAACTCGTATGTCTTGGGGCAATTGGCCTTTTGATGTGTTAATACCATATCTGTGTACTATTGAGGTTAAAATAATTCTCTGCCTTTGTTTTGTTCTGTCATTTTGCACATAACCAGCACATATGGCCAATCCTTAGGAGAGTGGCACGTTTAGGACTGAGAAAGAGGGATTACTTTGTTTCTGCTCTATAACAAATGACAAGAAAACAACTCGTATGTCTTGGGGCAATTGGCCTTTTGATGTGTTAATACCATATCTGTGTTACTATTGGCATAAAAGATACCAATGTAAAATGAAAAATCCCAGTGTATTTCAGGATTTGACATTGTAGTTTTGATAGTCACTGGGATGTGTTAAAGTCTTCATTTATTCACTTTCTTTGTTCAATATTGCACCATTTTAAAGGTGAGAATAATGTTAAATGTGTAACATCTATTTTGGACATGTCTGACTGATATCAACTTATTAAGGTCAGCATTTTATAACCAATGAGAGAATAGAATCAAGTGTAATGGAAAATATTAATTAACTTCTGATAAAATGAATATAAATACCCCAAATTTGTAACATTTCATGCTGATTATTTTCTGTGTTGACTGAAGAATATTGCACAATGTGAGAGTTGTAAGCTAAGTTTCATTTGGGGCTAAATGAGGACCAAAGTCCAGGAGGAAGTCTCTCAGGTAACCATGTGGTGTGTGTGTGTGTGTGTGTGTGTGTGTGTGTGTGTGTGTGTGTACATATGATTAAAGTGAAGGGTGAATACATCCAATAAAGCTTTTCTGGATAAGCAAAGATGCAAGAAACTGGGCTTATAATAATCATTTCTCCTGTAAATACCTTTCTAAAGATTGGGTCTGTCAAGTTTTTCCTAGAGCACAGAGTGCCTCATTCCTGATCTCTACCTTGAATTTCTTTCAGAGTGTGTTAATGTCAGCTAGGACAGTGGCTAGTGAGTTTATTCTTGCAGAACTTGGTGTGTGATAAGTCAATTCAGTCATGTCTGACTCTTTGTGACCCAGTGGATTATAGTTTCCTCTGTCCATGGGATTCTCCAGGCAAGGATATTACAGTGGACTGCCATTCCATCCTCCAAGGAACCTTCCCAACCCAGGAATCGAACCTGCCTCTATTATGTCTCCTGCATTGGCAGGTTATGTTCTTTACCACTAGGGCCTCCTTGCAAGTGGTAAAACACATACTTACAATGAGTTCATTCCTTCAGAACCAGATGACAAACAATAATTTTTAGTTGGTAAACGTCTACTACTTACAAGCTCTATCTCTTATGATACATCCTTGAGAAAGCTACTGAACCTCTTTATGTTGCAACTTATCATCCATAAGTGGAAAAAATAATATTTGTTATATCATATAGTTGTTGCGATGATTAAATGAGACAATACAAATAACTAGAAGAAAAAATCAAAGAGGAAAACATGATCAAAAAATATATTCAATTTTCTTCTAAAGTTCCTGCTGTTATGTGCTGACCCAGTTTGATTGCCTCTGGAGCAAGAACAAATGTGTGAGTTACATGAGGATACAAACGTGCTCTCTGAAAGGTCACTGAAATACTGCCCAAGTGACCATGTGATCTGAAGAGAAATAGGGCTTTATGGGATGTGGCTTTTTGCAACGTTGACTCTTTCTGCAGGTTTAAATATCCTTCCAGAATCATATGTTTCTGGATTTAGGAAGCAAGAGATGGCAAGCACCATACTGTTCTAGTTAGCGAGGAGTGGTGTACATTTTCTTAGCTCTCCTACATTTCAAGTCAACAATAGATTGTGTCAACACTTCACAAAACAGATATTTTTCCTAAGGAAGAAGAAACTATGGAATAGTAAATTATGAATTAGCATAAAGGCATAAGTCATACTTTTGCGGGAATGGTATTCCTGAAACCTCTCAAAATTTTCTTTTTTTAAAAAATACAAAATAACACTAAAGAATTGAAAGATAAGAGATCAAATCAAGCTGTCTGCATGGAGCCAGTGAGAGCACTAAATATAGGTCAACCTGAAAACTTCAGAGAATAGAGATAAGAATTTCAAACCAGCCTTTGATTAAAATCATGATATGAATGATACTTAATATTTAGACTTTGCATAATGAGGTACCTTTTGTAATTCTTTTTTAGTACTCAGAACCCTAAAGTATCATTTATCTAAAAGTCACAATATTAAAATGAATATTGAATAAATGACTGAAGTTAGGACAATGTAAATAGGTTATATCAGTTCAGTTCAGTTCAGCCACTCATTCATGTCCAACTCTTCGTGACCCCATAAATTGCAGCAAACCAGGCATCCCTGTCCATCACCAACTCCCGGAGTTCACTCAAACTCACGTCCATCGAGTCGGTGATGCCATCCAGCCATCTCATCCTCTGTAGTCGCCTTCTCCTCCTGCCCCCAACCCCTCCCAGCATCAGAGTCCTTTCCAATGATTCAACTCTTCCCATGGGGTGACCAAAGTACTAGAGTTTCAGCTTTTGCATCATTCTTTTCAAAGAACACCCAGGATTGATCTCCTTCAGAATGGATTGTTTGGATCTCCTTGCAGTCCAAGGGACTCTCAAGAGTCTTCTCCAACACCATAGTTCAAAAGCATCAATTCTTCAGTGCTCAGTCTTCTTCACAGTCCAACTCTCACATCCATACATGACTATTGGAAAAACCATAGCCTTGACTAGATGGATCTCTGTTGGCAAAGTAATATTTCTGCTTTTGAATATGCTATCTAGGTTGGTCATAATTTTTCTTCCAAGGAGTAAGCGTGTTTTAATTTCATGGCTGCAGTCAACATATGCAGTGATTTTGGAGCCCAGAAAAATAAAGTCTGACACTGTTTCCACTGTTTCCCCATCTATTTCCCATGAAGTGATGGGACCAAATACCATGATCTTCGTTTTCTGAATGTTGAGCTTTAAGCCAACTTCTTCACTCTCCTCTTCACTTTCCTCAAGAGACTTTTTAGTTCCTCTTCACTTTCTGCCATAAGGGTGGTGTTATCTGCATATCTGAGGTTATTGATATTTCTCCTGGCAATCTTGATTCCAGCTTGTGTTTCCTCCAGTCCAGTGTTTCTGATTATGTACTCTGCATAGAAGTTGAATAAGCAAGTGACAGTATACAGCCTTGACGTACTCCTTTTCCTATTTGAAACCAGTCTGTTGTTCCATGTCCAGTTCTAACCGTTGCTTCCTGACCTGCATATAGGTTTCTCAAGAGGCAGGTCAGGGGGTCTGGTATTCCCATTTCTTTCAGAATTTTCCACAGTTTATTGTGATCCACACAGTCAAAGGCTTTGGCATAGTCAGTAAAGCAGAAATGGATATTTTTCGAGAACTCTCTTGAGTTTTCAGTGATCCAGAGGATGTTGGCAATTTGACCTCTGGTTCCTCTGCCTTTTCTAAAACCAGCCTGAAATAGAGACTATTTTTTTTTTTTTACCACTGAGAATGAAAGAAATAAAGGACAAAGTAGAATAAAATAAAAATGTTCAAGTGGCCAAAATTGTTTTTCATAATGCTTGTAGGACATTCACCTCATTACAGTCATAAAAGCTTAAAACCATTCAACTCAGGCAAACAAGGTACAAATTTATCTTACAAAGGAAGAGTTATGTCATTTTTTTCCCTCTTAGTAGGCACGTGGAGCTTCTGGTGAAATCTCCATCAAGAAATTACTCCTGAATACAACCCTCATCCATCTTAACAGAGTGTACAAATCAAGAATGGCACATAGACACAAAAATGAACCATTTCCAGGAAGTAAAGACAAAAGGCTGACTTTCACTATTAGTTTTTCTTTTGTTGGGAATGGAAAGTGTTAAGGACTCTTACTTAAAAAGAGCAAGGAAATAAATATTTTAGAAATTGACCAATAGTAATACCCTTTGAGTTCTTGCTGGGCAAATCATCAAAGCATAGGAAAAATTATTTGAAGGATAGACATTTCTGTTAGCTGGAAGTGTTTACTTTTTTTTCAGGTAATCATGGAAAAAAATCTTTATGTAAGAATATCTGGCTCATATATATAAACATTTCAAGTTAACTGTATATTTTACCAGCATCTTAGAATGTAGTTTCAAAAATTCTTAAAGTCATATGATGTTGATGAAGTTATCATTAACTAATCTGGACATTATATCTAGAGTGATAAAAACAGACAAACAATATGCTTTCTATAATATTTCTTAACAAAGCTTATTTCCATATATAGGTGCTAGCTTTTTTTTTTTTTTTTGCCATTTTGAAAAAGGACTCATTACTTTAAAGGACTCATTATTTTGATTTAAGAGGTCTGCTACCTCTTAAATAACTACTCTGAACAACTACTGAAAATGGAGGTGGGGCCTTTTAGTGGTGAGTACGAAGACATCTCTATAAGTGGCCACTGACACTGAAAAATAAAAGATGAGAGGCAAGAGAAATTATACAAAGTAAAAACATGGCAGGATGGGGACGTTAAATATTGAGGCCAACATTTCATGTGTACAGCAGTTCCTGAAGACACCATATTGAGCATCACTCAATCACTAGGAATCATTTAAATAATGTCAGGACAGTCTATTCATCATGAAGACAAAGAACATATGTAAAACTGTAACATGATAGAAATGAGTTGGCAGGTTGTTGTTTACAGGTCAGTTAGAAGAAATAAAGCAGTTACTTGGAAACTATAAATTACCAAAATTCAACCAAGATGAACAATGCCATCTGCATTGCTGTATATTTATCAAGAAAAACTAAATTGTGTTTAAAGGACCCCAGAGAGAAATCTCCAGATACAGCTGATTCCACAAGGGAACTTTACCAAAGATTTAAAGAATTACTGCCAAATTAACACCTATTCCTCAAAAAAATAGAGGAGGATGGAACACTTCCCAACATATTTTATGAAGCCAATACCCTAATAGCAAAATCAGACAAAGGGGTGAAAACATGCACACAAATACATATAAAGTACCAGTAATCACAGAACAATATCTCTCATGAATTAAAACCAAAATCCTTAACAAAATAGTATAAATCCAGTGGGATTTATGAAAATATTAAAGTGTATAAAATTAATACAAAATATTATAAATCCAATGATGTATGAAAATATTTAATATTAAAATATTAAATCAATACAACAAAGTGATTTACTCCAGCAGGCAATACTGGCTCAATTCTTGAAAACCAATTAATGTAATCTACCAATTCAGAAACTAACAAAGAAAAAGATCATGTGATCATATGCATTTATGCAGAAAAATCATTTCACAAAATTTAGTACCCATTCATGGTAAAAAGAAAAGGAAAAAACCTTCAGCAAACTAAGAGCAGAGAAGAATTTCTTCAGTCTCATCAAGAGCATGTACATAAAAACTACAGCTAACAGCACACTGAAAAACTGAATTATTTCCCTTTAAGATTAAGACAAAACTATCCACTCTCACCATTCTTCAGCACAGAGCTAGAATTTCAAGCCAGTGCAGTAATGTAAGGAAAATAAACTAAAGTCAATAAAATATAGCTAATGTTTTACATTAAATGTTAAAAATGAAGTATAACCTGTAAAAATTAGAAATCACTTTATTGTATCCCGGTTGACTCAGATGGTAAAGAATCTACCCGCACTAAGGGAAACCTGGGTTCAATCCTGGGGTTGGAAAGATCCCCTGAAGGAGGGCATAACAACCCACTCCAGTATTCTTGCCTGGAGAATCCTCATTGACAGAGGATCCTGGCAGGCTAATAGTCCATGAGGTCCCAAAGAGTCAGATGAGACTGAGTGACTAAGCACACAGCACATATTTTATATATTTATATTTATATATATAAATATATATATATATATATAAAGATAGTTGGAAAAAGAAAATAGAAAACTGTTTCTATTTATAGACACATGATTGTCTGCTAGAATACCTTGAGGTATCTACCAAAAATTCTTAGAATTTTTAAGGTCAGCAAGGTAATAGGATGAATGATTAACACATAAAAATCATTAGATTTCTATTTACTAAAAATAAGCAATTTGAAATAAAAATTAAAACTTCAGTATTGTTTATAATTGCTCCAAATAAAATTAAGTATTGATACTTACGTACTAAATATAAACATATATTTCCTATATGATTCAGCAGCTATACGCTTGGGCATTTGTCCCTGAGAAATGAAAATTTATGTTCACACAAAAATCTGCATATAAACATTCACAGCTGTTTTAATACTGAATAATTCGAAGCAACCTAAATGTCCTTAAATGATGAGTGAATTAAAAACTTGGTGCATTCATACCATGAAATGGTATACTTCAGTATAAAGGAATGAACTATTTGCACAGCAATAATCTTGGTGAATTTCCTGGAAATTTCACTGAGTGAGTAAAGCCAGTCTCAAAAGTACAAACTGTATGATTTCATTTATATAACATTACTGAAATACAGTACTAGAGAAAGAGAACAGATTAGTAGTTGCCATGGTTTAGGGATACGGAAAGGACTGTAGTTGTGGCTAAAAAAGTAGTAAAAGAGAGCTCTTTGGTGATAGAACATATTGGTTGATTGTAGTAGTGGTAGCACAAAGCTATATATGACATATTAATAAAAATTGTGTGACTCCATACAGACACAGACATGAGTATATGTTATACCTGTGAGACCTGAATAAGACTGGTGGATTTTACTGAAGAATATTGTTTTTGTACATGTTGTACTCTTTGTACATTTTAGGACATCTTTCTTTCATTCTACAATTAAGGATCGCATTATAGATTAATTGAATAAGCAGTTTAAAATTTAAGGATTTACTAATGATTATATTGATTATCATTCTCCAAGCTATTGTGTTACAAATAGCTTAAATTATGAGATAAGTAGGTAATATAATCTAAAAGATCCTTTGCCTTCAAAAGCTAGAAGGCCTAAAGATGTAATAGGTTGATTTAGATTTAAGTAGTCATGGAGCCGGGAGAAGGCAATGGCAACCCACTCTAGTACTCTTGCCTGGAAAATCCCATGGGCAGAGGAGCCTGGTGGGCTGCAGTCCATGGGTCGCAAAGAGTCGGACACGACTGAGCGACTTCACTTTTACTCTTCACTTTCATGCATTGGAGAAGGAAATGGCAACCCACTCCAGTGTTCTTGCCTGGAGAATCCCAGGGATGGGGGAGCCTAGTGGGCTGCCATCTGTGGGGTCGCACAGAGTCGGACACACTGAAGCGACTTAGCAGCAGCAGCAGTCATGGAGCCTATTTTTCAAAGAGAAAAATAATATGAATAATCAAAGTTATAGGATTTTCAAAAAAATATTTCTTAATGGTGAGTTAGAAAAAGTAATTCAATGAAATGGAAACCCTAAGCCTCTATGATAGCCAAGTTAAGACTGTGTTTTGACATCTAGCTCTGGGATAATAAATGTGTTAAATGCTTTGTATATTAAACATGAAAAAAAAATTACAAATAATTGGAAAAGTAATTACTAATAATTGGAAAAAAGAAAACAAAAGTAAACATTTAAAATCTAATTGATAACTTTTATCTATTTTTAATTTCTATTTTATATTGAAATATAGTTGATTTACAATATTGTGTTAGTTTCAAGTATATACCAAAGTTCTTCAGTTACCATATAGTGAAAGTGAAGTCTCTCAGTTGTGTCTGACTCTTTGCAACCCCATGAAGTGTACCCTACCAGGCTCCTCAGTCTATGGGATTTTCTAGGGAAGAGTTCTGAAGTGGGTTGCCGTTTCCTTCACTAGGGGATCTTCCCAACCCAGGGATCGAACCCAGATTTCCCTCATTGCAGGCAGCCATTTTACCTTCTGAGCCACCAAGGAACCCCACATATATACATGCACATACAAATACAGATTCTTTTCAGATTCTTTTCACATTTTAGTTATTGTAGAATATTGAATAGTGTTCCCTGTGCTATACAGTAGGTACTTGTTGGTTATCTATTTTGCGTATAATAGTGTGTATATATTAATCCCAAACTATTAATTTAATCCCTTCCCACTCACCTTTCCTCTTTGGTAACCATAAGTTTGTTTTCAAAGTCTGAGTCTGTTTCTGTTTTGCAAGTAATTTTGTTTGTATCACATTTTTTAGAACTCACATAAAAGAGATATCATATGATATTTGTCTTTTTATATTTGACTTACTCCATTTAGCATGATAATCTCTAGATCCACCCATGATGCTACAAATGGCATTACTTTATTCTTTTTTATGACTGACTAATATTCCATTGTGGTCTGTACCACAACTTCTTTATCCATTCATCTGACAATTGACATTTAAGTCATATCTATATCTTGGCTATTGTAAACACTGCTGCAATGAACTTTGGTGGTTTAGTTGCTAAGTTGTGTCCAACTCTTGCAACTCTGTGGACTGTAACCCTCCTGGCTCCTCTGTCCATTGGGGTTTTCCACAAACATGAATATTAGGCATGAATCTTTTTGATTTATGGTTTTCTCCTTATATATGCCTGGGAGTGGTATTGCTGAATCATATGATAGCTCTAATTTTAGTTTTTTAAGGAACTTCTATACTGTTTTCCATAGTGGCTATGGCAATTTACATCCCCACCAACAGTGTAGTAGGGTTACCTTTTCTCCACACCCTCTCCAGGATTTATTCTTTGTAGGATAATTTTTTTCTTAATTTTAATCTTTTATTGAAGTTGAGTTGCTGTAAAATGCTTCAGATATACAGCACACTGTTTCAGTTATATATTCTTTTTAAGATTCCTTTCCACTGTAGTTTATTACAAGATATTGAATATATTGTGGTTTGTGGACTTCTTGACAATGGCCATTTTGACTAATGTGAGGTGATACTTCATTGTAGTTTTTATTTGCATACTTCTAATAATTAGCCATGTAGCTCAACTTTTCATGTTCTTCATGGCCATCTGCATATCTTCTTTGGAGAAATGCCTATTTAAATATGCGCCTCCCTTTTTTTAGAGAGAGAGAGAGCGCTCCAATTTGCAAATTTTGGAAATTAATCTCATTTTGGAAATGGTTGCAACATTTGTGGGTTTTCTCTCATTCTGTGGGTTGTCTTTTGATTTTTTTTATGATTTTCTTTGCTTTGCAAAAGCCTTTAAGTTTAATTCGGTCCCATTTGCTTTTTTTGTTTTTATTTTCATTATTCTAGGAGGTGGATCAAAAAATATATTGCTGCAATTTATGTCAGAATGTATTCTATGTTTTCCTCTAAGAGTTTTATGGTATCCATTTAGGTCTATTAATCCATTTTGAGTTTATTTTTCTGAATAATGTTAGGGAATGTTCTAACTTCATTCTTTTACAGTTTTCCCAGCACCATTTACTGAAGAGACTGTTTTTTCTCCACTGTATATTCCTGTCTCCTTTGTCAAACATCATTTGGCTTTTGATGCATGGGTTTATTTCTGGGCTCTCTATTTCATTCTTTTGATCCATGTATCCGGTTTTGTGCTAATATCACTCTGTTTTGATTGTAACTTTGTAGCATTGTCTGATGTCTGGAAGTTATGTCTCCAGCTTCTTTTTCTTCAGAATTGCTATGTCAAGCTCTTGTCCTTTTATGATTCCATATAAATTTAAGATAATTTGTTCTAGTTATGTGAGAAATGTTTTGGATAATTTGATAGGGATTACATTAAATCTGTAGATGGCTTTGAGAAGTGTGGTCATTTTAACAATACTAATTCTTCCAATCCAAGAACATGGAATATCTTTCCATTTCTTTGAATGATCTTCAGTTTTCCTTTACCAATGCTGTATAGTCATCAACAGATAAGTCTTTCACACCCTCAGTCAGGTTTATTTGCAATATTTTAGTTTTTTATGTTATTTTAAAAGGAATTGATCTTTTTCTTTCCCTTTCTATTTCATTGATAGTGTAAAGAAATGTAACAAATTCTGTTTTATTCTTATATTCTGAAATTTTGCTGAATTCATTTATGAGTTTTGTGTGAAGTCAGGGTTGTCTATAAGTATAGTATATGCATTTGCATATAATAACAATTTTACCTCTTCTTTTCCATTTTGGATACTTTCATTGTTTCTACCTCTGTCATTGGTATGAGTATGACTTCCAATACAATGCTGAATAAAAGTAGTGAGAATGGGCATCTTTGTTGTGTTTTAGATTTTAGCAGCAAGACTTTCAGCTTTTCACCATTAAGAATTATGAGAATTAATCTTTTTCTTTCCCTTTCTATTTCATTGATAGTGTAAAGAAATGTAACAAATTCTGTTTTATTCTTATATTCTGAAATTTTGCTGAATTCATTTATGAGTTTTGTGTGAAGTCAGGGTTGTCTATAAGTATAGTATATGCATTTGCATATAATAACAATTTTACCTCTTCTTTTCCATTTTGGATACTTTCATTGTTTCTACCTCTGTCATTGGTATGAGTATGACTTCCAATACAATGCTGAATAAAAGTAGTGAGAATGGGCATCTTTGTTGTGTTTTAGATTTTAGCAGCAAGACTTTCAGCTTTTCACCATTAAGAATTATGTTGGCCTTGGGTTTGTCATAAATAGCTTTTATTATTTTTATGTAGGTTCCCTATAGACCCACTTTGGTGAGAGTTTTTGCCATGAATGGATGTTGCATTTTATCAAATGTTTTTTGTCATTCATTGAGATAATCCTGTGGTTTTCAACTTTTCTTTTTTGATGTAGTGTATCACATTGATTGATTTCTGTACATTAAATCATCCTTGTGACCCTAGCACATATATAAGTTGATTATAGTGTATGATATTTTATATGTATTTTTATATTCTATTTTCTAATACTTTGGTGAGATTTTTTGCATCTATATTCATCAAAGATATTGGCTTTCAATTTTCTTTTTTGGTATTGTCTTTGTCTGGTTTTGTTATCAGGATGATGGTGGTTTCATAGAATAACTTTGAGCATGTTCCCTCCTCTTCAATCTTTTGAAAGAGTTTAAGGATCAGTATAAGTTCTCTGTATGTTTGGTAGATTTCTCCAGGTGAAGCCATTTGTTCTGGAATTTTTTTGCAGGAAATTTTAAAATTACAGATTCTATTTCACTTCTAGCAATCAGTCTGTTCAAATTATGCATTTCTTCTTGATTTAGTTTTTGTGGGCTGTATGTTTCTAGAAATATGTCCATTTCTTTCAGGATGTCTAATTTGTTGGCATAAAATTGTAATAGAATTCTATTATTATTATTTTTATTTCTGCAGTATTGGTTATTATTTTACCTTTTTTATTTCTTATTTGGGTTCTGCCTCTTTTCTTCTTGGTTAGCCTGGACAGAGGTTTGTTGATTTTGTTTACCTTTTTGAAAAAACAGCTCTTAGTGTTGTTTTTTTTTAATTTTTTAAATCTCTATTACCTCCCTGATTGTTATTTCCTTCCTTCTGCTGAAGTTAGGTTTTGTTTGTTCTTTTTCTAATACTTTTAGGTTAGGTAATTTATTTGAAATTTTTCTTGTTTTTTAAAGGAAGGTCTGTATTCTTCTCTTTAAGAAACTTTTTTTGCTGCATCCCATAGATTGTGTATGATTGTGCTTTCAACTGTCATTTGTTTCAAGGTATTTTTAAATTTTATCTTTGATTTCATTATTGAACTGTTGATTTTTTTTCAGTAATATATTGTTTAGTCTCCATGTAGTAGTTTGGTTGGTTTTTATTTTTTTGTTTGTTTTTTTCTAGTTTATCTTTCTGTGGTTGATTTCTAGTTTCATGCTATTATGTTTCACATGATTTCTGTCCTCTTAAATTTGTTGAGGTTTGCTTTATATCTTAGTATATTATCAGTCCTAGGGAATGTCAGATGTGTACTTGTGAAGAATTATGTATTTTTTGATGTAATGTCTGAAAATATCTATTGTCTTACTGTTTTACTATCATTTAGAATTATCAATGCCTTAATGATTTTCTGTCTAGAAGGTCTCTGCATTGATGTGAGTGGGCTGTTAATTCTCCTAATCTTATTGTAATCCTGTCAATTTCTCCTTTATGACTATTCACTGTTTTATGCACTTAGGCATTCCTGTATTTGGTGCATATGTTTTTAATTTAATTTTTGCCATTTTTTGCCATGTCTTGAATATGGGTGCATACATGATAGCAAGTAAAATAATCTCATCTTGTATTGATTCTTTTATCATTATATAGTGTCCTTATAAAGTATCCTTCTCTATCTTTCTTTGTGGCTTTGCTTAGTCTATTTTGTCTGATTTTAATACTGTACCCCTGTTTTATTGTCAATTTTATTCATGAAACATCTTTTTCCATCCCTTCACTTTCAATCTCTGTGTGTCCTTAGCCCTAAAGTGGGTCTCCTGTGGCAGAATATGTAGGCTTTTGTTTTCTATACAATCTGCCACTGTATATATTTTAATCAGATCATTTCATCTATTGTTATTTAAGGTAATTATTGACAGATTTGTATTTACTGCCATTTTAAACCTTGTTTTCCATTGATGCTGTGTTTCTCCTTTGTTCCTTTCTTTTTCAAATCTGTGTACTGACACATTTAAGTGACTTACCTTCCAACTGTGATTTTTCTCTTTCCTATAAATTCTTGCTTCTTTTCCATTTACAGATGACCATTCAGTATTTCTTTTACAATACATTTAGTATTATGGTATTCTTTTAGGTTTACTTGTCTGAGAAATTGTTCATCTCTCCTCTATTCTAAATGATAATCTTACTGAGTAGAGTATCCTAGGTTGCATGTTTTCCCTTTTAGGACTTTGAATATATATTGCTACTCCCTTTTGTTCTGCAACATTTCTATAGAGAAGTCAGCTTATAGTTTTATGGAGGTTCCCTTGTAGTTAACTGTTTTTCTCTAGCTGCATCTAGAATCCTCTCTTTAATTTTTGCCACTTTGATTATAATATGTCTTGTTGCAGGTCTATTTAGGTTTATCTTGCTTGGGACTCTCTGTGCTTTCTGTACCTGGATATCTGTTTCCTTCTTTAGGTTTGGGAGGTTTTCACTCATCATTTCTTCAGATACAGTTTTGATCCTCTTACTTTTGGGATCCTATTACGCATGGCTTGGGATGCTTTATATTATTGTATGTGTGTTAGTCGCTCAGTTGTGTCCAACTCCTTGTGACCCTGTGGACTGTAGCTCACCTGGTTCCTCTATCCATAGAATTCTTCAAGAATATTGGAGTGGGTTGCCTTCCCTTCTCCATGGGTTCTTCCCAACCCATGGATTGAACCTGGGTCACCTGCATTGCAGGCAGATTCTTTACAATCTGAGCCACTATGGAAGCACTATAGGTGTCATATATTGCTTTCTTTCTTTTTTAATTTATCTGTCTATCTGTTCTTCTGATTGAGTGATTTCTATTACAGTAAGTCCCCTACATACAAACAACTCTCATTTGAGAGCATATTCATAAGTTCAATTTGCTCATAATTCCAACAAATTTAGCTTAGCTACCCAAATAAGAGAATCAGCTACATAGTACTGTACTGCAATAGGTTTATAATAATTTTCACACAAATAATACATAAAAAACAAATATAAACATTTTTAATCTTACAGTATAGTAGTTTGAAAAGTACAATAGCACACTGCATTGGTTCTGCCATACATTGACATGAATCAGCCACAGGTGTGGACGATCTCCCCATGTTAAAGCCTCCTCCCACCTCCCTTCCCTACCCATCCCCCCGGTTCATCCCATACACCAGCCCCAAGCATCCTATATCCTGTATTGAACATAGACTGGTGCTTCATCTCCCATATGATTGTATACATGTTTCGTTGTCCTTCTCCCAGATCTTCCCACCCTCTCCCTCTCCCTCTGAAGCCACCAGTCCGTTCTATACCTCTGTGTCTCTTATATTGTCTCACTTTCGGGGTCATCATTATTGTCTTCTAAATTCCATATATATGTGTCAGTATACTGTATTGGTGTTTTTCTTTCTGGCTTACTTCACTCTGTATAATCAGCTCCAGTTTCATCCATCTCATTAGAACTGCGTCAAACTTATTCTTTTTGAGGGCTGAGTAATACTCCATTGTGTATATGTACCAAAGCTTTCTTATCCATTCTTCTGCTGATGGACATCTGGGTTGTTTCCATGTCCTGGCAATTATCAACATTGCTGCAATGAACATTGGGGTACACGTGTCTCTTTCAATTCGAGTTTCCTCAGTGTGTATGCCCAGCAGTGGGATTGCTGGGTCATAAGGCAGCTCTATTTGCAATTCTTTCAGGAATCTCCACACTGTTTTCCATCTGTTCTTCTGATTGAGTGATTTCTATTACAGTAAGTCCCCTACATACAAACAACTCTCATTTGAGAGCATATTCATAAATTCAATTTGCTCATAATTCCAACAAATTTAGCTTAGCTACCCAAATAAGAGAATCAGCTACATAGTACTGTACTGCAATAGGTTTATAATAATTTTCACACAAATAATACATAAAAAACAAATATAAACATTTTTAATCTTACAGTATAGTAGTTTGAAAAGTACAATAGCTCAGTACAACAGCTGGCACACAGCAACTGGCATCAAGTGAACAAGCAAGAAGAATTACTGATCTGAGAAGGGAGAAGGGGTCAGAGGTGGTAGAGCTGAAGGATCATCAGCAATAGGAGATAGAGGACAAGTTGCATTTTCACTCACATCTGACATAGACAACACAGTTTCTCGTTCCTTGCTGGATTCAATTCTATGTGCTCTCTTGAAAAACCAGTCCAGTGATATCTAGGTAGTTGTTTTTATTGTTCAGTTGCTCAGTCATGTCTGACTCTTTGCTATCCCTTGGACTACAGTATGCCAGGCTTCCCTGTCCCTCACTATCTCCCAGAGTTTGCTTAAACTCATATCCATTGAGTTAGTGATGCCATCCAACCATCTCACCCTCTGGTGCCCCCTTCTCCTCCTGCCTTCAATCTTTCCCAGCATTAAGGTCTTTTCCAGTGAGTTGACTGTTCCCATCAGGTGTCCAGGGTACTGGAGCTACACCTTCAGCATCAGTCCTTTCAATGAATATTCAGGATTGATTTCCTTTAGGATTGACTGGTTTGATTTCCTTGCTGTCCAAGGGACACTGTCTTCTCCAGCACCACGGTTTGAAGACATCAATTCTCCAGTGCTCAGCCTTTTTCTTTTTTAAAATCTTTGTAGTAGCTCTTTCATTTTCTCATCATTGATGACAGGGTAGCACTGGATTGAGTTCTGAATGGCCGCAATAACATTCATGTACCATTCTATGTTCAGGTCCTGTCCCTCAATAACTAATAGTGCTCCCTCAAGAAACAAAAGCCCCTTGCCATTTCCTGCATTGTGAATTTCTTCAGTTCTTTAGTTACTTCTTCTTCCTCTTGTCTGTCTTCTTGCCCTGGGCTCCCAATTCCAGTGGGTCTTCATTAGTAATGCACATTGACAGGTTTGAAACTTCATAACTTGAGTGTTTTTGTGTAGGGAACTTAATGTGTTCTATCTTCTAGATCACTTATTTCTTCTTCTGAATTATCCACTTTGCCTTTAGCTCAGGTTTTGCTTCAGCAAATGAGTTTTCTAATTTTAATTGGCTCCTCTTAAAAGTTTCTAGTTTTTTTTTTTTACAGTAATCTGCATTTCTGTTAATAGCCTTTCTTAATTTTTTAGTAATTTCATTGCTACCTTTTTGAACCCAGGATCTAGTAGACTGGAGAGGTCTGTTTCATTATTCTTTCAGAATTCTCTTTATCTTTTAATTGGAAGTAGTTTCTCTCTTTATTTTACTTATATTTCTCTGATTGTATGAATTTAGGAGAAACAATTATCTACTGTGGTCTTAAAGGACTGTTTTTATGTGGGAATGTCCCTGTGTATCCTCTGTGAGTCTAAAGTTTTAATCAAGGCCTGTTTTTAGTGTGAATGCCTGCCTCATCTTTCCTCAGTGTGTGTTCTCCATACCCCCTTGACGAGGGATGTGAGTACTATTGTGGTGACCAGATCCTGCACTGAATGTTGAGGTCAGGCTCCTCTTTACTGTGTAATTGTCTTAGCTTGCTCCCTAGTTGTTGGCTAGACACACTCAGATTCATTTCTGAACTGTGATGTGTGTTAGGTGGAAATAAAATTCTTCCATTGGAAGAAAAGCCACTGATTATTATTCTCCAGGAGCTGTACACCAGAAAGAGCACTCTGTGAAGTTGCCTGTCACCCATTGTGTAGACTCACAAAATACACTGTTTTTGGGTACTGCTCTCAACCTGACTCAACCATGGAATTTCAGGCAATTGGCCTTGGTGTCCCTCAAATTCTATGGTCACAAAGCCACTAACACAGATCTATTAAAACAAAACTGTTGAGGTCAGGCACCTAGAGTACTATAGTCATGCACCCAGACCCACCATGGGGGTTACTGAGTCAGCCCAGATCCCAGCCTGGCCTTTGCACGCATGTACCCACAGTGTTTGCAGTCACTGTCATTGGACGCACCCCAGTCATGGGAGCACTACTAATCCACTCAGATGTCCTACAGGAACTGAGTTTACAAAACCACCTGTAGTGTGTAAATCCAGAGATCACACAGCTTTTAGGGCACTCAAATTTCAGTCCTGTATCTGAAGTCATGCATCCCATGAGTATCAGCTTGGATTTCAGCCTTGCCTTTACCTGTTGGCAGCCTGCCAGTGCTTGCAAGCTCCCAGAGTTCATAGACATGGAGCTGCACCCTTTGTGAGCACTTTGAGAATGAGGCTGCTATAGCAGGCCCCACCCCTCCCTTTGGGCATGCACATTAACAATGGGACTTCAGTGATGGACCTGGGCTCCTTCCTGTACACACCTCCAGTTTTGACTTGGACTGGACCACATTTTAGCCACTGCAGCTGTCTCTGCACAGATAACCCCAGTCTTCTCCCTGGGTCTGTCTTCTGAAGTTGGAGTTTAGCACTCATCTCTGAGCATACCAGCAGTCATGCATCTTGGATTGGGGAGCGCAGGGTGGTAGCAGGGAGCATAGGGTGATGACACAGAACCCCTGTGCTGGTTTCTCTGTTTCACCTGCGGCAAGCCAGCTGCTGTGCTCACCTCTGAGCCTCTGAAGCTTCCTTCCTGTCTTGGCTGATCTCCCCACCGGTGAAGGGGCTTCTAAAGATGAGGGAACATTTCCTCTTCATAGCTCCCTCCCAAAGGACAAGTCCTGTCCTGATTCCTGTTTTTGCTTTCATCCTATCTGGTCACATGGTGATCTTTCTTGCCTTTTTTTTTTTTTTCTTTTGAGATCCTCCCCCAGCATTCAGTAGGTATTTTGTGAGAATTATTCCACATGTAGGTGTATTCTTGATGTATTTGTGAGATGAGGTGAGCTCCACATGCTTCTACTCCCCCATCTTGATCTGGCCTCCCAAGCTTTTAAATACATTTTATACAAACTAAAAATTAAAACCCATGTTTATTAATACCTTACTAAATAATGAATTCTTTTTGTTCATTCTTAAAAATATTTAAACTTTCTTCAGTGTTGTTCAGTTGCTAAGTCATGTCTGACTCTTCACAACCCAGTGGACTGCATGCAGCATACCAGGCTTCCTTGTCTTTCACTATCTCCTGGAGTTTACTCAAACTATTACAAACTATTTGCTAAATTATTTTATAAGTTTGTAATTAGTAGCTACATTGTACAGATGAAAGAGCTAAGGCTCGGAGTTTAGATGTCTCAGCCGATGTCACACAACTACTAAGAATTCAAACCCTAGTGTGATTCCAAAATCCCTGTTCTTTTCAACACAGTGCAGCCTTTTGTTTTTCTTTCTTTCTTTCTTTCCTACAGAACCATTTTGTGGGAGCTATCAGAAAGAAAGTTCCTCAGTGATATTTCTTGTTTAATGAGTATATCTCTCGAAATCATGAATTTAATCTTAAAGTTCAATTGATTCAACAATAAGCACTAGAACTAAGAAAGCTAAAAATGATGAAATAAGTGTGTAAACAAATTAAAAAGGAGGAAATGAGCATCTTAGGTTAAGATATCTAAGTGGTATCATCTGTTTGAGAAACATGGATAAACAGGTAACGTTCTGTTTCTGACCTTATCTTAGAGAAGACGTTGGGAAATGAGAAGACTTGTATACAGGGTTTCTGGAGAGGAAGTTCCCCGTTATGTATTAGAAAACATATTCCTTTCATCTTTTCTACAATGCCTGTGTTCAAAACCAGCTTGCTCTTTACTGGCTGAATAATTTGTATAAGTTTTGACCTTTCTAAGTCTCAGTGTCTATAAAATTGAGGTAATACTTAGTTCTTCAAAAATCATTTTTACCATTAAATAGTATAATGAATTTTGGGAGAATCACCTAAGAAAAATTCAATAAATGATGATGACATTGATAATAATGATGATAATTCCTTTCTCCTCCCAAAATGTATTTCTTATGATAGGAGCACAATATTTCAGAATTGGGGGCTTGCAATATCAACACATAGTTGTCCTATAAAGGTGAACTATGGCTAAAATAAAGAACATCTTAGGATTATCCCTCCTTCCTTGAACCTGTCACTTTGATCTCTCTGACCTAGACAGTACTCACATTTCTCTTAGGGACTATCCCAATACTAACCTGCTTGATTCTTCTAGGTAATTCTTCTAGGCTCATTCCTTCATATATAATGAGGCATACATTGCCATTTCTAATTAAGGTATTGGTTGGTAATCAGGAGTTCTTGACATATTTAAATTCAAACTGTATCTTATAGTGGGCATTTGACCTGCTTCAAAATCTGCTGGTAATAATGTTGATATTGTTTGTTCCTGGTACTATAAATATAATTGACTTAAAACCAAAGTGAATTTATCGGTATAATATTAAGTAGATATTGGGTGGAGAAGGAAATGGCAACCCACTCCAGTATTCTTGCCTGGAGAATTTTAGGGACAGAGGAGACTGGTGGGCTGCCATCTATGGGGTCACACAGAGTTGGACATGACTGATGTGACTTAGCAGCAGCAGTAGGATCATTGGGAAACTGGAGAACTAGACTTGGAAAACAGGCAGAAATAAAAGGAGGGTAGGCAGCAATCACAAGACACACCAAAGAAACATTCCAATGAGATTACGGCTTATCTTACATAGATCACTTAATGTCAGCCCTTGTGCTATTATATGTGAATGTCACTACAGACAATGCTTCTGTTGCTGTTATATGTGAGTGTTACTATAGACAATGCTCATCTGTACAATGCAACTGCCCCAGGCACTGATGTCTCTACCCAGCCACAAAGGCTGAGAATAATTCCGTATTTAAAATCTTATCGGTACATACAGAAAGCTGTAAGACTTTGATAGGAGAAATTGAAGACGGCACAAATAAATGGGAGAATATATCATGTTCATGGGCTTCCCTGGTAGCTCAGTTGGTAAAGAATCTGCCTGCAATTCAGGAGACCCTGATTTGATTTCTCAGTCTGGAAGATCCCCTGGAATAGGGATAGACTACCTACACTATGGACATCAATCACCAGATGGTCAACACCGAAATCAGATTGATTATATTCTTTACAGCCAAAGATGGAGAAGCTCTATACAGAAAAAGAAAACAAGACCAAGAGCTGACTGTGGCTCAGATCATGAACTCCTTACTACCAAATTCAGATTTAAATTAAAGAAAGTAGGGAAAACCACTAGACCATTCAGGTATGACCTAAATCAAATCCCTTATGACTATACAGTGGAAGTGAGAAATAGATTTAAGGGCCTAGATCTGATAGATAGAGTGCCTGATGAACTATGGATGGAGGTTCGTGACATTGTACGGGAGTCAGGAATAAAGACCATCCCCATGGAAAAGAAATACAAAAAAGCAAAAGGGCTGCCTGGGGAGGCCTTAAAAATAGCTGTGAAAAGAAGAGAGGCAAAAAGCAATGGAGAAAAGGAAAGATATAAGCATGTGAATGCAGAGTTCCAAAGAATAACAAGAAGAGATAAGAAAGTCTTCTTCAGTGATCAATGCAAAGAAATAGAGGAAAAAAACAGAATGGGAAAGACTAGAGATCTCCTGAAAAAAATTAGAGATACCATGGGAACATTTCATGCAGTGATGGGACCAGATGCCATGCCACTTCATGCAGGCTCGATAAAGGACAGAAATGGTTTGGACCTAAGAGAAGCAGAAGATATTAAGAAGAAGTGGCAAGAATACACGGAAGAACTGTACAAAAAAAAATCTTCACGACCCAGATAATCATGATGATGTGATCACTTATCTAGAGCCAGATATCTTGGAATGTGAGGTCAAGTGGGCCTTAGAAAACATCACTATGAACAAAGCCAGTGGAGGTGATGGAAGTCCAGTGGAGCTATTTCAAACCCTGAAAGATGATGCTGTGAAAGTGCTGCACTCAATATGCCAGCAAATTTGGAAAACTCAGCAGTGGCCACAGGACTGGAAAAGGTCAGTTTTCATTCCAATCCCAAAGAAAGGCAATGCCTAAGAATGCTCAAACTACCACACAATTGCACTTATGTCACATGCTAGTAAAGTCATGCTCAAAATTCTCCAAGCCAGGCTTCAGCAATACCTGAACCATGAACTCCCTGATGTTCAAGCTGGTTTTAGAAAAGGCAGAGGAACCAGAGATCAAATTGCCAACGTCTGCTGGATCATGGAAAAGGCAAGAGAGTTCCAGAAAAACATCTATTTCTGCTTTATTGACTATGCCAAAGCCATTGACTGTGTGGATCACAAGAAACTGTGGAAAATTCTGAAAGAGATGGGAATACCAGACCACCTAACCTGCCTCTTGAGAAATCTGTATGTAGGTCAGGAAGCAACAGTCAGAACTGGACATGGAACAACAGACTGGTTCCAAATAGGAAAAGGAGTACGTCAAGGCTGTATATTGTCACCCTGCTTATTTAACTTATATGCACAGTACATCATGAGAAACGCTGGACTGGAAGAAACACAAGTTGGAATCAAGATTGCTGGGAGAAATATCAATCACCTCAGATATGCAGATGATACCACCTTTATGGCAGAAAGTGAAGAACTAAAGAGCCTCTTGATGAAAGTGAAAGAGGAAAGCGAAAAAGTTGTCTTAAAGCTCAACATTCAGAAAACGAAGATCATGGCATCTGGTCCCATCACTCCATGGGAAATAGATGGGGAAACAGTGGAAACAGTGTCAGACTTTTCTGACTTATTTCTGACTTATTTAGACTTATTTTGGGGGGCCCCCCAAATTACTGCAGATGGTGACTGCAACCATGAAATTAAAAGACACTTAGTTCTTGGAAGAAAAGTTATGACCAACCTAGTTAGTACATTCAAAAGCAGAGACATTACTTTGCCGACTAAGGTCTGTCTAGTCAAGGCTATGGATTTTCTGTGGTCATGTATGGATGTGAGAGTTGGACTGTGAAGAAGGCTGAGTACTGAAGAATTGATGCTTTTGAACTGTGGTGTTGGAGAAGACTCTTGAGAGTCCCTTGGACTGCAAGGATGTCCAACCAGTGTATTGTGAAGGAGATCAACCCTGGGATTTCTTTGGAAGGAATGATGCTAAAGCTGAAACTCCAGTACTTTGGCCACCTCATGCGAAGAGCTGACTCATTGGAAAAGACTCTGATGCTGGGAGGGATTTTGGGCCAGAGGAGAGGGGACGACAGAGGATGAGATGGCTGGATGGCATCACGGACTTGATGAACATGAGTCTCAGTGATCTCCGGGAGATAGTGATGGACAGGGAGGCCTGGCATGCTATGATTCATGGGGTCATGAAGAGTCGGACAGGACCGAGAGACTGAACTGAACTGAACCCATACTAGTATTGATGGGTTTCCCTGGAGGCTGTTTACGTTGATCACTGAGGAAGGCTTTCTTATCTCTCCTTGCTATTCTTTGGAACTCTGCATTCAAATGGGTATATCTTTCCTTTTGTCCTTTGCGATTCTCATCTTTTCTTTTCTCAGCTATTTGTAAGGCCTCCTTAGACAACCATTTTGCTCTTCTTCATTTCTTTCTCTTGAAGATGGTTTTGATCACTGCACCCTGTACATGTCACAAACCTCCATCCATAGTTCTTCAGGCACTCTATCATATCTATCATATCTCATATCTTGAATCTATTTATCATTTTCACTATATAATTGTAAGGGATTTTATATGTCATACTTAAATAGTCTAGTGGTTTCCCCCACTTTCTGCAATTTAAGTCTGAATTTGGCAATAAGGAGTTCATGATCTGAGCCACAGTCAGCTCCCAGTCTTGTTTTTGCTGACTGTATAGAGCTTCTCCCTCTTTGGCTGCAAAGAATATAGTCAATCTGATTTCAGTATTGACCATCTGGTGATGTCCATGTGTAGAGTCTTCTCTTATATTATTGGAAGAGGGTGTTTGCTATGACCAGTGCATTCTCTTGACAAAACTCTGTTAGACTTTGTCTTGCTTCATTTTGTACTCCAAGGCCAACTTTGCCTGCTACTCCAGTTATCTCTTGACTTCCTACTTTTGTATTCCAGTCCACTATGGCCTGGCGTGCTACGATTCATGGGGTCGCAAAGAGTCGAACACAACTGAGCGACTGAACTGAACTGACAGCTTCTTCAGCATTACTGGTCAGGGCATAGGCTTAGATTACCATGAAATTGAATAATTTGCCTTGGAAATGAACAGATATCATTCTGTTGTGGGGTGGTTTTTTTTGTTTGTTTGTTTGTTTTTGCACATTTCAAACCTACAAGGCATGTGATTTCTTTTATTTAAAAAAAGTTTTTAAGATAACCATAGATGAGTTTGAGAGTAGTCTAGTAATGCAAAAAGTCACAACACAGCGACCTGAGAGGGGATGTGGGGAGAATGCTGTGGAAACCACAGTGCAGGTGGGGGTGGGGGTGGAGGTCGTGATGGTGGTTGTGATAGTGGTGTAATGATGGTGCCAGTGGTGGTGGTAATGCTGATGGCAGTGGAAGTGATGGTCGTGGTTTTGATGGTGATGGTGGGGGTGGTGATGAGAGAGAGCTGTTTATGAGATTCAGGTCTTTCTATCAGTTCAAGTGTCCTCATCTTCAACCTTATTAGAAGCCTCTTGGCACCCCTGAAGCCAGTGCCTGGGATAAATATCTTAATATTCCCTCCTTGGAGACTCTGTTGGAAGAAACTGCAGAAGATTCCCAACAAGAGGGAAAAGACAGCCATTTACACATGTCCCCACCTCACTCAGACTTGCGTGTGCCGTCTTTGGTGTGCATCTTGTAGGAGGGCTCGTGGCAGCAGTACTGGATACGGGCCTTGTAGGTGTTCACCCCCTCTCTGATGGTGTAACTGAAGGCCCCGTTGGGCAGGCTTCGGGGCTGCCCGCAGTCCTTGACTTGGAGAGAACACAAGGCCATGTGCGAACTGAGAAGAACTGTACCGGCACTTCAGTGGGAGGGGTGAGAACTCGCAGGCCAGGCTTCCCGCTTCTTTGGATTCAAGAATCCCAAATTCTGTCTTCCATTCAGTAAAAGGTCAGGAGCCCAGTATAGGCGCCACTCACCCACGGCTTGGTAGTGGGCCTGGGAGCCCTTGTAGGATATGTCGGTGCCATTCTCCTTGCTGGAGAAGTCTGTGTGGAAGGTCAGCAGCATCATGTTTCCTTGGGACACGAATGCCATCCTTCCAGGGGGGCTGCCCAGGCGAGAGCCCAGCTGCCCACAGAATGTCCCTAGGGTCTTCTTATCAGCAGAGATCTGTGGAGGAGGGACAGGGGAACAAGCTGTTGAAGGGACACGCCCCACATGGAACATCATGAAGGTCAGTGAGGGTCGTCCTTCTCCTGAACCACAGGAGAGATCCTGCCCCCTTCTGGACAGCGTCCAGCTGCTCTCCACCTGCTGGGCTCTGGCTGTTGCAACTTCCCCAAGGGCCTTTCCTCTGTCCTGCATCCCCCCCCCCTTTTTTTTTTAATTTAATACTTTATTCTATTTTACAGTACTGTATTGGTTCTGCCATACATCGACATGAATCAGCCACAGGTGCACACAATCTCTCCATGCCCCCTCCCACCTCCTCCCCCCCACTTTTCCCCGGATCATTCCGCACACCAGCCCCAAGCAGCCTGTATCCTGCATTGAACGTAGACTGGCGCTTCATCTCCCATATGATTGTATACATGTTTCGTTGCCATTCTCCCAGATCATCCCACCCTCTCCCTCTCCCTCTGAAGCCAAAAGTCTGTTCTATACCTCTGTGTCTCTTATATTGTCTCACTTACGGGGTCATCATTACTATCTTCTAAATTCCATATATATGTGTCAGTATACTGTATTGGTGTTTTTCTTTCTGGCTTACTTCACTCTGTATAATCAGCTCCAGTTTCATCCATCTCATTAGAACTGTGTCAAACTTATTCTTTTTGAGGGCTGAGTAATACTCCATTGTGTATATGTACCACAGCTTTCTTATCCATTCATCTGCTGATGGACATCTGGGTTGTTTCCATGTCCTGGTGATTATAAACAATGCTGCAATGGACATTGGGGTACATGTGTCTCTTTCAATTCGGGTTTCCTCAGTGTGTATGCCCAGCAGTGGGATTGCTGGGTCTCCTTGTCAGTTCTATTTGCAATTCTTTAAGGAATCTCCACACTGTTTTCCATAATGGCTGTACTAGTTTGCATTCCCACCAACAGTGTAAGAGGGTTCCCTTTTCTCCACATCCTCTCCAGTGTTTATTGCTTGTAGATTTTTGGATTGCAGCCATTCTGACTGGTGTGAAGTGGTACCTCATTGTGGTCTTGATTTGCATTTCTCTGATAATGAGTGATGTTGAGCATCTTTTCATGTGTTTGTTAGCCATCCATATGTCTTCTTTGGAGAAATGCCTGTTTAGATCTTTGGCCCATTTTTTGATTGGATCCTTTATTTTTCTGGAGTTGAGCTGCATAAGTTGCTTGTATATCTTTGAGATTAGTTGTTTGTCAGTTGCTTCATTTTCTATTGTTTTCTCCCATTCAGAAGGCTGTCTTTTCACCTTACTTATAGTTTCCTTTGTTGTGCAGAAGCTTTTGATTTTAATTAAGTCCCATTTGTTTATTTTTGCTTTTATTTCCAGTATACTGGGAGGTGGATCATAGAGGATCCTGCTGTGATGTGTTGTTTTTGAGATTGCATCCAAGTACTGTATTTCAGACTTTTTTGTTGACTATAATGGCTACTCCATTTCTTCTAAGAGATTCTTGCCCACAGTAGTAGATATAATGGGCATCTGAGTTAAATTCACCCATTCCAGTCCATTTTAATTCACTGATTCCTAAAATGTGGTGAGCTACTGTCCATGGGGTCGCAAAGAGTCAGACATGGCTGAAGCAACTTAGCACAGATGCACACAGACAGAATATTAAAAAGTGGAGACATTGCCAACAAAGGTCCATCTAATCAAAGTTATGGGTTTTCCAGTAGTCATGTATGGATGTGAGAGTTGGACTATGAAGAAAACTGAGCATCGAAGAATTGATGCTTTTGAACTGTGGTGTTGGAGAAGACTCTTGAGAGTCCCTTGGACTGCAATGAAATTCAACCAATCCTGAAGGAAATCACTCCTGAATATTCATTGGAAGGACTGATGCTGAAGCTGAAACTCCAATACTTTGGCCACCTGCAAAGAACTGACCCATTGGAAAAGACCCTGATGCTGAGAAAGATTGAAGACCAGAGGAAAATGGGATGACAGAGGACAAGATGGTTGAATGGCATCACTGACTCAATGGACATGAGTTTGAGTAAACTCTGAGAGTTGCTGATGGACAGGGAAGCCTGGGGTGCTGCAGTACATGAGGTCACAAAGAGTCGGACATGACTGAACAACTGAACTGAACTGATGGCTCAGACAGTCAAGAATCCAATGTTGGAGACCTGTGTTTGATCCCTGGGTTCTGAGGATCCCTTGGAGAATGGCACGGCAACACGGTCTGGTATTTTTCTCTGGAGAATCCCCATACAAAGGTGCCTGGTGGGCTATAGTCCCTGGAGTCACAAAGAGTCATACATGACTGAGTGACTAAGTATACACTTTATATTCATGGATCAGAAGAATTAATATCATTAAAGATCCATTTTGTCTGAAGTCATATATAGTTTCAATGTAATCCCTACCAAAATTCCAATAGCATTTTTTACACAAATAGAAAAAAGAATCCTAAAATTTGTATGAAACCACAAAACACCTGGAATGGCCAAGGTAATCCTGAGAAAGAGGAATAAAGCTAGAGTTATCATATTTTCTGATTTCAAACTATGTTTCAAAGCTATAATAATCAAGGCAGTATGATACTGGCATAAAATAGTCATATAGATCAGTGGACCTGATCTGAGTGCCCAGAAATAAACTCTCACATATATGATCTAATATTGAACAAGGGAGTCAAGAATATATAATGATGAAAGGATAGTCAATAAACAGTGTTGGAAAAACTAGATATCCACTTGCAAAATAATTAAGCTGAATCTCTATCTTAATATTACTTACAAATTGCTAGAAATAGATTAAAATTTTACATAAACCTGAAACTGTAAAATTCCTAGAATAAAAGATAGGGGAAGACTCCCTGACACTGGAGTTGGCAATAATTATTGGGGGGGGGGGGAAGGGAGCTGGTTGACACCAAAAGGATAAGCAACAACAACAAATAAGTAGTGCTATATAAAACTGAAAAGAATTCTTCTGCACAGCAAAGGAAATGATCAACTAAGTGAACAAGCAGTCTAAGGAATAGGAGAAAGTATTTGCAAACCATTTTTATGTAAGGAGTTAATATCCAAAAATATATGGAACTCATGTAACTCAATGCAAAAAGAAAAAAAAATCTAATTAGAAAATGGGTAGAACGCCTGAATAGATATTTTTTCTGAGAAGTATAGATGACCAAAACACATAAAAAGATGATGGTCATCTTTTTTTTTAATAGGAAAAATGTAAATTTAAACCAGAATGAGGTATCACCTCACATCTGTTAAAATGACTCATTAATTAGACAGGAGCTAAACGTCAACAAGAACCTTTAAAAAAGAGAAGCCTGTGCATTTTTGGTGGGAATGTTAAACTGCTGCAGCCACTATGGAGAATAGTATGGAGACTTCTGAGAAAATTAAAAATAGAATTTCCATATGATCCAATATTTGCATTTCTGGGTATGTATCTCAAGAAAATACAACTGGAATCTCAAAAAGATATATGTTCCCCCATGTTCATTGCAGTGTATTCACAATAACAAAGATATGCAACAACCTAAGCATTCCCCTATGAGTGAACTGATAAAGAAGATGTAATATAGTTAGCAAGCTAGCTAGCTATAGATTTAATATTATTATATATAATTTTATTCAGGCATGAGAAAGAAGGAAATACTGTCATTGGTGACGAAACGGGTGGATCTTTAGGGCATTATGCTAGGTGAAATAAGCCAGATAGAAACTGATTATATGATTTCAATTTCACATGGAATCAAAAAAAAGCTGAACTCCTAGAAACAGAGGAGAATGGTTGTTGTCAGGGCTGGTTGAGGGGGCGAGGTGAGGGAAGAGATAGAAATTGGTTAAAGTGTGCAAACTTCCAGTTAGTTATGGCATAAATAAGTTCTGAGGATCTGATGTACAACATGGAGACTATGGTTAATACTGCTTTATATACTAGAAGGGGGCTTCTCTGGTAGCTCAGATGGTAAAGCATCTACCTGCAATGCTGGGGACCTGGGTTCAATCCTTGGGTCAGGAAGATCCCCTGCAGAAGGAAATGGCAACCCACTCCAGTACTCTTGCCTGGAAAATTCCATGGACAGAGGAGCCTTGTAGGCTCATGGGATTGCAAAGAGTCGGACACGACTGAGCAACTTGACTTCACATATACTTGAAAGTTGCTAAGATAGTAGATCTTAAATGTTCTTATCACACTTAAAAGTAGTTAGATGAGATGATGAAAGTATTAACTAACCTTATTATGGTAATCATTTCACAATATATGCATGTCTCAAATCATCCTATTGTATATCTTAAACTTACAAAATCATCATTATATCTCAATAAAGCCAGAAAAAATAAATTCTCTCAGGATGTACCAATATCTAAGCCCTAGTCTAGTTTCCAAGCGCTATATACAAGGAAAAACTGGCAGCATAGTATCTAGTTTTTGCAACTTCTATGGTTGAGAGTCAGTCGCCTTCCACAGCATTAATAAGATGGCAAATTATCCAAACCTAAGAAGAAATAAGATGCTTGACTACACAGTTGACAAATAAGATTCAAGTGTTTTTATTAGTTTTTGAAGGTTAGTAGAATGAAATATGAGGAGGAATTGAAGCAGGAGCTAATTGGATAGATTTTGAGTACACAGGAGCTAGGCTCGGATAGCCTCCCTGTCATCTGATTGTGTGACTTTGCAACAGCATTTAATCTCACCTGGTCTCAGTTTCTTTCTCTATAAGGTGGGAATATTATCACTCAACTTGAAAAAAAAAATGGTCCAAAGATTAAAAGATGATGCTCTTAAACTTCTGCTATAGTGTCTAATAGAAAATAAAAGTCTAAATAATAGCGAATGGCAGTCTTTCTTTCCCCTTCCTTAGAGAGCCATTGGCTATAAGGTCTTTAGTGTGTCTGTGATGTTTAAAATTCTTTTCCTTGTATCTTCCTTTTCTACCTCTTTCCATTATTTGTCATTATATCTACTAAGCTTACTTTATAAGCTACTACTTTTACAGTCAGCCATCCAGACAATTTATTCTTCCAGTTGGACAGGGGCAAAACCACATCCCTAGCACCGGAAGGTCTCTTGCTACAAAAACAAAACAGTGAAGAAGAAAGAAGATGAGAACTGGGTAGTGATGTATTTTGCAGCTCTGCTAGTGAGTAGTACATCAGTAGAACTGGACAGAACTAGCAATACATTACCGTTCAAGCTGGTAACACTTCATCCAGAAAAATGCACTACACAAATCCTTGTACTTCTATTAAGTGCAGTTGCATTCTTGGGAAACTGAATGACAACCTGAAACATTCTTCTCTGAGTAGCTAGATAAAGCTGCCCAAGGGAAATAAACTCACAGCAGCTTATACTCTTAAAAGTATAGAGTGATATAAAGTCAACACATGTCAACAGAAGCATGGATTGAATAAAGATATAAGAATTCTCTCCGGATGACCCTGCCCATTAAGATAACTGCAAGGCATGATATTTCATCATGTAGATTTGAATTTAGGAAATAACTTTTATTTTCCCAATTTCTGCTAACAGCATTTGAGAGAACCAAAACAGCTGAGGATAAGCCCTGGCTTGTATAGACTTGAAAAGGAAATAAGATGGTCTACTTTCAAGTACTTACAGATTAAATAATAGCTCTCAGAA
Source organism: Madoqua kirkii (assembly GCA_006408675.1). Classification (NCBI taxonomy): domain Eukaryota; kingdom Metazoa; phylum Chordata; class Mammalia; order Artiodactyla; family Bovidae; genus Madoqua; species Madoqua kirkii. The sequence continues at coordinate 40,314 of SJYC01059049.1, forward strand.
AATTTGTTGACTTGGATCTTGTTTATACTACTATTCCCAACCCAAAGGTTCTTTCGCTCTTTACAGTCATTTTGCCTTCAAGTAAGAGAGACAGTACTTAAAAACAGAAGGTATGTGAAAATGTGTTCTTGTATGAATTATAGTCTGCAGTTATAACAGGGTCTTTTACTCAACATGAAAATTGGAATTCTTGAGGCAAAGAATTTAATCTAACAAATAATTATATTTCTCAATAGGACTATAAAGGGAATCGTAATTAATGTGCTAATAGCTACCCCCTATTTACAGGGCATTATCCCAGGTTGTGAACTGTAACAAATACACATGAAAATTAATGTTTCCAGAACAGAGAAAGAATACCTTTCATTTCTAGAACTCTGACTGTGACACATTTCAATCAGAGAGATTGTACAAGAAGTGAGTCTTTATAAGTTACCTTCTAAAATCTGATCATAGGATTAGTTATTCCTTATAAAATAATTTTAAGCTACTGACATAACTCGGAGGTCCTCTCCATTTTCTCTTGGAATTAAAGAGTCCTGAAATCTCACTTCTCTGGGACCCTAGAGGTCAACTAGTCCACTTCATATCCTACATATGCATCTTGGACAAATCATTGTTTAATTAGCTGGATTTATCCAAGGCTAGGCATCTCAATAGCTCTTATAGCAAAGTTTTCCAGTATGATAGTCTAAACATTAACATGTTTTGTTTTAAATTATTTTCTTGAAATGTAGTATGTTTTTCTATGTTCTAGTTTCTGAAGCCACTTAAAAGAAGTATGGATTCTTTGTCCTGTGATAGCTCTTCAATTTTAAGTTGGTATCATGTCTGTCTCATCTTAAACCACACATCCCCCTTTCTTTCAAGTGTTGCTAACATGATCTGGTTCCCTAGAATTAAAGAATCATAGGTTGGAGAATATGTTAGCTTACATAACTCTGACCAAACTTGCAATTGAAATCATCTAAATATTTTGGGGGAAAGATCAGAACATTTTCTAAAATACATCAGTATGACCAGAGAGGTAAAAAGAACTGGAGAGGTAAACAGAAAAGTGCTTGGCAGGTTTTGCCCTGGGGTCACTTGTCCATGCATAAGAGACAGTTGACACACTGAGCTGTGCTTCTGAGGACCTCAAAGGTATAGAAAAGCAAAACTCAATATCTAGGACTCACCAGTGGTGCAGATTCTGATAAATGTCCTCTGTCTGGTCCTGAGTGCTATCCAGTGGGAGCAATTGTGGACTGGGAATAAGCAGGCCCTAGAATGGTATGCGGTCAAGATTCACATCTTTCAAGTGATCTGGAAAATCTTAATATTTAGATTTGTATTGAGATGGCTCTGGACTGCTAGTGCCACCAAGCATCAATTGAAAATGTTTCATGAAGGAAATGAAAACTCTTCCCTGGAGGAAAACATCATCATCTTAGAAACCAAATTATTTATACAAGTAAATTTCAAATATAGCTTCCAGTGACTACTTTAAAATAACTAGTATATGAGGAGATAAGACAATGTGAGAAAGAAACATAAGATAGACAACAGAAGTATAGAGGTTAGCATATCTGGGTTCTCCAGAGAAACAGAACCATTAGGTTCTCTCCTCTCATATATAAGAGATTTGTTATAGGAATTGGCTCACATGGTTATGAAGCTGAGAAGCCCCACAGTCTGCCATCTGCAACTTGGAAAATCAGGAAAGCCAGAGGTGTAATTCAGTTGAAGTCTGCAATCTGAGAATAGGGGGCTGATGGTGTAAATTCCAGTCTGAGTCTGAAAGCCCAAGAACCAGGAGCACCAGTGTCTGAGAACAGAAGAAAGAAGCCTCAGCTCAAAGAGGGAGCAGATTTATCTTTCCTCCATTCTGTTCTATTCAAGCCTTCAACAGATTGAATGAGGCCCACTCATGTTGGGGAGGACCATCTGCTTTGTTTGATTAGCAATTCAAATTCTAATCTCTTCCGAAACACCCTCACAGACACACCCAGAAATAATGTTTTACCAGCTATCTGGACATCCATTAACACAGGCAGGCTGATACAAAATTAACTACCACAATTAGAGATACTGAAATCATCAGGCAAAGACCGTAAAAACAAGCACTTTTACTATAAACATGTAGATAAAACCAAAGTGAAAAAAAAAATTGGCAGGGAAACAAAAACTGTAAAAAAAAAAAAAGTGATACTTTTTGTTTAAAAAGAGCAACAAAAATAAATTTCTAGAAATGCAAAATCAGAGAACATTAAAATAGTTATAAGAGTATCATTTATATTCAAGAAGGTTCGGTTCAGTTCAGTTCAGTTCAGTTGCTCAGTCGTGTCTTACTCTTTGTGACCCCATAAATCACAGTACGTCAGACCTCCCTATACATCACCAACTCCCGGAGTTCACTCAGATTCACGTCTATAGAGTCAGTGATGCCATCTAGCCATCTCATCCTCTGTTGTCCCCTTCCCTCCTGCCCCCAATCCCTCCAAGCATCAGAGTCTTTTCCAGTGAGTTAACTCTTTGCATGAGGTGGCCAGAGTACTGGAGTTTCAGCTTTTGCATCATTCCTTCCAAAGAAATCCCAGGGTTAATCTCCTTCAGAATGGACTGGTTGGATCTCCTTGCAGTCCAAGGGACTCTCAAGAGTCTTCTCCAACACCACAGTTCAAAAGCATCAATTCTTCGGTACTCAGCCTTCTTCACAGTCCAGCTCTCACATCCATACATGACCACTGGAAAAACCAGAGCCTTGACTAGACAGTCCTTAGTCGGCAAAGAAATGTCTCTGCTTTTGAATATGCTGTCTAAGTTGGTCATAACTTTTCTTCCAAGGAGTAAGCGTCTTCTAATTTCATGTCACCATCTGCAGTGATTTTGGAGCCCCCCCAAATAAAGTCTGACACTGTTTCCACTGTTTCCTCATCTATTTCCCATGAAGTGATGGGACCAGATGCCATGATCTTCGTTTTCTGAATGTTGAGCTTTGAAAGAAATTTAAAGAATGATAGAGAATAAAAATCCAAATAAAACTTCTACAGGTGAAATATCCGTGATATGACTCCTTGGTTCTCTCACCCATTTATTTTCCTATGAAGAACACAGCACTGTGTAGAGGTCTGTAATGTTTATGCTACATCCTGAAGGATGACATCCCATCCTTTCAGAATGTTACCTCTGAGCTAATAATACAGCTGTACTTTTGGAAGGCCTTTATAGAGTCCTAGGAGATTTGCTGCTACTGTGTTGTGTATGTAGCCTAAACAGAGGACCCTACAATGGATATGATCCTATGATAGCCAACTCCCACATCTCCTTTTCTATAAAGTGGGTCCCTTAACTGGATGCTGTACTTTGTGAATTCTATGTCTATGAACAAGACATTCTGTAAATCCTAGCTGTTAGTATTGGCTGAGGCTTTGTGGACAGGAAAGGAAACCATGTACATACAGTACTTCTCTGTTTCTGTTAAGATGAACCATTGGCCTCTCTGGGAAGGAAGAAGTACTGTGTAGTCTATTTGAGTCAAGTTGTCAGTTGGTTTCCTTCAGGAATTTTGCCCTATTGGAGGGTCAGCATTGGCCTCTGTTAACAACAGGTAGAATATCCAGGGGAATCAGTAACAGGATTTGTTTTGTTAAGAAAAGTCCTTACTGTTGACTTCATACACAGCTCTAGGCTCTGTCTAACATGGCTATCACTTACATGTGCCAATAGTGTTAGTTCAAATGTGACCAACAACAAATGCCAACCAACATCAGTGATCTAGGATATTGATGTCGTTATCCATGGTTTCCCAATGTGTTTTCAGTGGTAGATGCTTTCTGGTAGATGTTGATAACTTAGTGCCCAATCCCATCTCTTTACCCATATGTCTCTACAGAAGAACTTCTTTTTTGTTTGTTTTTTTTTTCCTTTTTTAAAATTTAAAATTTATTTTAATTGGAGGCTAATACTTTACAATATTATATTGGTTCTGCACACATCAACATGAATTTGCCACAGGCGTACACGTGTTCCCCATCTTGAACCCTCCTCCCACCTCCCTCACCGTACCATCCCTCCAGGTCATCCTAATGTACCAGCCCCAAGAATCCTGTATCAAACCTGGCCTGGTGAACCATTTCTTATATGATATTATACATGTTTCCATGTCATTCCCCCAAATCATCCTACCCTCTCCCTCTCCCACAGAGTCCAAAAGACTGTTCTATACATCTGTGTCTCTTTTGCTGTCTCACACACAGGGTTATCGTTACCATCTTTCTAAATTCCATATATATATGCATTAGTATACTGTATTGGGAGAGAAGGCAACGGCACCCCACTCCAGTAATCTTGCCTGGAAAATCCATGGACGGAGGAGCCTGGTAGGCTGCAGTCCATGGGGTCACTAAGAGTTGGTGTTTTTCTTTCTGGCTTACTTCACTCTGTATAATAGGCTCCAGTTTCATCCACCTCACTAGAACTGATTCAAATGTATTCTTTTTAATAGCTGAGTAATACTTCATTGTGTATATGTACCACAGCTTTCTTATCCATCCATCTGCTGATAGATGTCTACTGTTGCTTCCATGTCCTGGCTATTATAAACAGTGCTGCAATGAACATTGGGGTACATGTGTCTCTTTTAATTCTGGTTTCCTCGGTATGTGTGCCCAGCAGTGGGATTGCTGGGTCTCCTTGAAAGTTGTATTTGCAGTTTTTTAAGGAATCTCCACACTGTTCTCCATAGTGGCTGTACTAGTTTGCATTCCCACTAACAGTGTAAGAGGGTTCCTTTTTCTCCACAGCCTCTCCAGCATTTATTGCTTGTAGACTTTTGATAGCAGCCATTCTGACTGGTGTGAAATGCCCAGAGATATATCCACACACCTATGGACACCTTATCTTTGACAAAGGAGGCAAGAATATACAATGCAGAAAAGACCATCTCTTTAACAAGTAGTGCTGGGTAAACTGGTCAACCACTTGTTAAAAGAATAAAAGTAGAACACTTTCTAACACCATACACAAAAATAAAGATCTAAATGTAGGACCAGAAAGTATAAAACTCTTAGAGGAGAACATGGGCAAAACACTCTCTGACATAATTCACAGCAGGATCCTCTATGGCCCACCTCCCAGAATATTGGAAATAAAGCCAAAATAAACAAATGGGACCTAATTAAAATTAAAAGCTTCTGCACAACAAAGGAAGCTATAAGCAAGGTGAAAAGACAGCCTTCAGAATGGGAAAAAGTAATAGCAAATGAAGAACTTCTTATCTCTGTTCATGTAGTCTTCTCTCTTACAGGTCTCTGACCATTCAGTCAGGCCATTAGATACTAACCAAATCTGTTCACAATCTCACGTATTCCATGGAAAATGAATGACCAGGTGTACTGTTTGTGGCTCTGTCCTTAGGAGAGATTTTCATCTTCAGTCTTTCAAGACCACACTTGAAGGAGCTTTAATGCATCCACTGTCCATTTTTTCCTTGTACCACTTAGTAGCCCAACTTATTCTAAACTAAGTTTGACTAAGGATATGAGTTGGGGCAGGGGCTTTGGCCCCTCTGTGTCAGGTGATATGGGAGCCTGTATACCTATTTATGTAGTTTACTCATGCACTCTGGTCTTCCTTGGGCTCAATTTGAGCTGTATATGTCCATCTTATGAAAAACTGCAGCTGGAACTATCCAATTTCATGATGTGGGGAGGAGGCTTCTAACAGACCCCTTATGATGGGTAGTCTCATGGTCATTCATTTTGTCTCTTCCCATGTCAAACTTACATATCAGTATTGTTGTTCTTTGTTGTTTAGTAGCTCATACCCAGCTTTTTTGTGACCCTCATGGACTGTAGGACCCAGGTTCCTTTTTCCATGGGTTTTCCCAGGCAAGAATACTGGAGTAGGTTGCCATTTCCTTCTCCAGGAGAACTTCCTGACCCAAGGATCGAACCCATGTCTCCTGTGTTGGCAAGAATGTTCTTACCACTGAGCAATCAGGGAAAACATGTATCAGGAACTGTTTCTTGAAAGGTATATAATTCTCTTTCTCCAGAATCCTAATGGTCTTGGTGAGTGGTATGTCTTCAGTATTCTTCCATGGACACAGTCTTCTACAATGCCATCTGGTTTCACTGTTTATTCACACCAGCATGCCCATGTCCCTTTATTCTTTCGGGAAGATCCCCTGGAGAAGGAAACAGCAACCCACTCCAGTATTCTTGTCTGGAGAATCCCATGGATGGAGGAGCCGGGTCGGCTATAGTCCATGGAGTCACAAAGAGTCAGACACGACTGAGCGATTTCACTTCACTTCAATTTCTTCATATAACAGGGCAACTCAGTCATCTCGACTTTGGCCTTTCTTTATCCAGGTTTCAGATAACTTCCTTGACAATGACTTTGTTTAATCCCCTGTGATTGCTGCCCATGCAATACTCTGAGAAATTGCCTCAAATCAACTGTTGCTTATCCCATCTTACATTCAGGATTTGTTGAGCGAGGTCCCTCAAAATCCAATCCCAATAGTACTCACCTGGATACTTCCAGTGTATAGTATCTAATTCCTAGCCTCTCCTTTGGCATATGGCTTTTTCCTTTCTTCCCAGGCTTAGTACCTCAGCAGGCTGATGCTGATATTTAACCCAATTACTTTCCTAGCTATCTGGAGAGCAGATGGAGGTAGCACTTGTAGAAGAAACTGCTGCTTTGCAGAGAGAGGACTCTGTAGCCTCTTCTAATGGAGGAGAAATACTAGCTCTTATTAGAAAAGAGCAGACCCCATCTTGTAAGCTCTGTGGGTTCTAGAGAGCGAGCCACCTCAGGGAAAACCACACAAATATTCCCATCCCTTGTTTCAGAGTTCTAGGCTTTCTCAACCAGGACCCTACCCTTGGCATTGCAGAGCCACCTAGACTAAGGATCCAAATATCTTTGCTTTGTCACTTGATCAGATCTTCAGTTTGCTGCTCAGAAGTGTCTGCTCTTCTACCAGTGAAAGTGAATGTGTTGGTCACTCAGTCATTTCTGATTCTTTGAGACCCCATGGACTGTGGCCTGCCAGGCTCCTCTGTCCATGGAATTCTGCAGTCACAAATACTGGAGTATGTTGACATTACCTTCTCCAGGGGATCTTCCCAACTGAGGGATCGAACCCACGTCTCCTGCGTTGCAGGCAAATTCTTTACCATCTGAGCTCTTCTACCAGAAGAAGTCCTCTTCTACCAGAGGAAATAACATTTTCTTTGTAGACTACCAAAGAGGCTCTTGTTTTAGATACGAATTGCTTATTAATGGCCTTCTGTTTCTAATCTCTCTACAGAGATACAATACAACATTGTAATAACCAACCAAGTTTGCTTATTATTCTAGGCATTGCCCACTGTATTGCCCAGTACCCTCCTCTCACATGGCCTTCAAATGCATGAAACATTTCACCTGCAAAAGCCTAGAAAAAGCATTGACCCTCCACTAGGATATTTTCCTGTGTCATCACCAGTGAATAGTAAATTGAGCACCAATTGAGCTGTCTGCTTATGCCAGGAACTATCTATTTTCTACTTATTATGATGTTCTCTTCACCTCTGGACCTTGAGTGGCCTTAGTATGAACACAGTTGGGAATCTAGAGAAGTAGTAATTGGATTCATCAGTCAGTCATGCTCCTTGTGGCAGGATTTCTGACTGTTGTGTTTACATGGCTAGAGCACAAGATAATATATTAAATTATTTGACTATATCTTATTATTGGGCTTCACTGATGGCTCAGACAGAAAAGAATCTGCCTGCAATGCTGGAGACCTGGATTGGGAAGATCCCTTGGAGGATGGAATGGCTATAGACTTCAACATTCTTGACTGGAGAATTCCATGGAGAAAGGAGCCTGGTGGTCTACAGTCCATGGGATGTCATACAGTTGGACATGACTGAGCAAACAACACATATATACACATCTATTATTATTACCAGTGCTGCAGGATATAATCTTTCCTAGTTCAGTTTAGAGTTTGAAAATATTCTTTTATAATCTCTTTATCGACAGTGGGCTTTAATTACTTCCACACAAATTTTTTTGGTCAACATTTCAAAATGGAGATCCCTTTCTTTAAGAGGGTGAAAACAAATGTTGTTTTGTCTCTTTATTTGTTGTCACCTATCCGACATGGAGTAAGACGGGTTCCAAATAGGAAAAGGAGTACGTCAAGGTTGTATATTGTCACCTTGCTTATTTAACTTCTGTGCAGAGTACATCATGAGAAACGCTGAACTGGAAGAAACACAAGCTGGAATCAAGATTTCCAGGAGAAATATTAATAACTTCAGATATGCAGATGACATCACCCTTATGGCAGAAAGTGAAGAGGAGCTAAAAAGCCTTTTGATGAATGTGAAAGAGGAGAGTGAAAAAGTTGACTTAAAGCTCAACATTCAGAAAACAAAGATCATGACATCTGGTCCCATCACTTCATGGGAACTAGATGGGGAAACAGTGTAAACAGTGTCAGACTTTATTTTAGGGGGCTCCAAAATCACTGCCGATGGTGACTGCAGCCATGAAATTAGAGGACGCTTACTCCTTGGGAGAAAAGTTATGACCAACCTAGATAGTATATTCAAAAGCAGAGACGTTACTTTGCTAACTAAGGTCCATCTAGTCAAGGCTATGGTTTTTCCTGTGATCATGTATGGGTGTGAGAGTTGGACTGTGAAGAAGGCTGAGCGCCAAAGAATTGATGCTTTTGAACTGTGGTGTTGGAGAAGACTCTTGAGAGTCCCTTGGACTGCAAGGAGATCCAACCAGTCCATTCTACAAGATATCAGTCCTGAGTGTTCATTGGAAGGACTGATGTTGAAGCTGAAATTCCAATACTTTGGCCACCTCATGTGAAGAGGTGACTCATTGGAAAAGACTCTGATGCTGGGAGGGTTTGGGTGCAGGAGGAGAAGGGGACAACCGAGGATAAGATGGCTGGATAGCATCACCGACTCAATGGACATAAGTTTGAGTGAACTCCGGGAGCTGGTGATAGACAGGGAGGCCTGGTGTGCTGCGGTTCATGGGGTCACAAGGAGTTGGACACGACTGAGTGACTGAACTGATCCTACTCCTTTATCTATATTTATTTCGTGTAAAGCACATGGCTACTATGACTGCATTATAGGGATCACTGTTCCTCTCTCAATATGTGTATACTTGTGGCGGATTCATGTTGATGTATGGCAAAACCAATACAATATTGTAATGTAATTAACCTCCAATTAAAATAAATAAATTTATATTTAAAAAATAAATAAATAAAAAGCAGTGAGACTTTGAGAGTTTAGGGAAAGAAGAAAAGATGACTGTGACTTGGTATCATATCTGTAAATCTTCTTTTAAAGTAAATCTTTTAATATTCACACAGGCTTGTAGAACTATCATGGAGTCAATATCAAAATAAAATTAAAATAATTCCTTTCAGTGGTCAGACCATCTATCATTCAACACTACAAAGATAACAAGAGAAACTGGAGTACCAATAAAAAGTCAAGAAAAAAAATTTAAATGAAGACAAAGTGGGGGGAAGAAAGCAAAACTCAATTTTTTAGTTGATAAATGTTCCTCGTCAAAAGAAACATTTAACTTTATAAGAGTGTGCCACAGTATATTAGTCATTATGGATGGCAGGATCCAGGAGTTTGGGAGCAATTACATTTTCTTCAGAGTGTATTTATATGTATAATTTAATATAGGGAGCCAACACTGGATATTTTTGAATTCTATTAAAAATTTTAGAATATCAGAAGTTATACCATTATAACGTACCTATATTGTATGACATTTTCACATTTTAGTTTTAACTAATCTTTTCTTTACTTCTGCACTATTGTTTATCTTGAGATTGAAAGGTGTTTTAAACGTAACTCACAGATGCCGGTTGCTTAAGGCAAATTAATGTCTGCTTTTGTTCTTATTGTTTTAATATTTGCTCTGTATGGTAGGGATGGTTGAACTATTTGATCACCAGGTCATTCTAAGTTGATTTTTATAAGGACAGTAACCACTTTTCTATTAGAAACTTAATATTTGGGCGGGGGGGAGGAAATTATGGCTTAGGATCTATGGCTACCAATGTCTTACTTAACATAATTTCTCAAATAGAAGTTGGCTAATTCAAAAGAGTGATATTTTCAGACTTCTGAAGTGTTCTATTCTGTCGAGACTATTATGCCTCCTCATAATGTCTGACACAGCTCTGTCCCTCTCTGATGAACAGGTTTCAGAGCACAGTCACCTACTCTTAAAAATGAATCCATTAGAGAAGCATAACTTGCCTCAATCCCTCATGCCGCACAAAAGGCCAGCTTGGTAGACTGAGTGAAGAGTCCTTCCCAGAGAGTGACATGCAGTCTGAACCAACCCGAAGAGAAAATAGCTAAAACTGATTGAATAAATTATCATAATAGGTTTGCACAGCTTGTTAGCTAAATTCTTAGACAGTGAAGTCCATGTTATATGCTTGCTCTACAGAACTTTTGGTTGATTCAGAATTGTTTTTAAAGAGAACTATAAATCTTGATGGGTATTTTAGGAGCTTTTCTGTCTGTTCTAACAAGACCAAAGTCACTTACTCAAACTGCATAAAGGCACTTGTTAGTATTGAAGAGCAGAAAGTGTTTTCCTTTGCCCTGGGCTTATCCTAAAATCTAGTATCTTCCAAAACAGGACGCCCAGACACAAAGAAAGCTAGGAAAACTAGAAGGCATTTCTCAGTGTGAGCCACTCCTACAAGGAGCACTTTCTATTTATGGTGAATCATTTGTGTCCTGTCTTTAAATAAAGGGCAGCAAAATACAATGATGTGGCTTGGGTTTGCCTTGTTTAGTAGCATTTATTTTAAAAACTTAAATCAATATTCATGTGAAAATACTTGTGTACATTAAGTCCCTGTTGGGTGAGCAGCACTACTTAATAATTAATATTTGCTGCCATATCACTGAATTAATATGTTTTGTGTTATAGAAATACAAACTTACTTTAGAAGGTAAAAAGGAATCATTCTGTTGTGCTAGACAAGTGAGAGGGTCCAGCAATGAATTTACCTGGGTGATACCAAGAACCCAGGGGTTAGCGTATTATGTTAATGAGGCTTATTCCATCCGGAACTCTTGGAGATTTGTTGCTAAGCAAAATCCGCTACAGCAGTGCAAAAAATATGAAAACATAATTCAGTTATGGAAATAATAAGAGCCCTTACTGTTTCCAAAGGAGGTTGTGATAATACACAATTTCAGGCCAAAACTATTCTACAGCTCACACAAGGGTTGCTGAGCAGCAGCAAATTATTCAGATTTATGAGAGGTTAGTGTGAGATTAGCAAGAACTTGATGGAAAATCAGGTTAAGCCTCATTGCCATCCATCACTCCCCTGGAGCACAAAAACAACCATAGCACAATAACATTACAGGGAACCACACATACATAAGAGATTTATTTCACCAATATAATGCTATTATATCACAACTGGGTTTAAAGTTCATTGTTTGTAGATAGGATATTTTATTCACATAAAATTGTTTCTAAAGTTAACAGGCATTTTCCACAAAATAGAACAATATTAAAGACATCAAGTGGTTCAATATTTTAAACTTTATGTTCATAAATGTATTTCTTTTAAACAGCAAATATTTGGGGCATAGAACTCAAAATTATTAGAATTATATCTGAGTTAATTTTTAGGATCAGTTTTTCAAAAGGGGTATATTTGGTTTGTATAAGTTATTTGGAGGCTGAGCTGTGGATTCTCTTTAATGTATTTATAACATCATAAGTTCTAACTAAGAGTGATGAGGCTTTAAAGAGAAATTAGTCCCTGAAGTGGGATAGATTGGTATTTATAGTCATGCAGGGTCTATCTGAAGTGTGTTGAGAGATTATGAGACATGCCATAGGATGTTCTCACTTGGTCCTGTTGCTCAGATATAAACACGGCCTCTTAGATGGCTGAATGCTGAGGTTCTCTCTAAATGGGAATGATCTGTTTCACTTCAGCTCAGTTCAGTTCAATCGCTCAACAGTGTCTGACTCTTTGCAACCCCATGAATCGCAGCATGCCAGGCCTCCCTGTCCATCACCAACTCCCAGAGTTCACTCAGACTCACATCCATCGAGTCAGTGATGCCATCCAGCCATCTCATCCTCGGTTGTCCCCTTCTCCTCCGGCCCCCAATCCCTTCCAGCATCAGAGTCTTTTCCAATGAGTCAACTCTTTGCATGAGGTGGCCAAAGTACTGGAGTTTCAGCTTCAACATCAGTCCTTCCAAAGAAATCCCAGGGTTGATCTCCTTCAGAATGGACTGGTTAAATCTCCTTGCAGTCCAAGGGACTTTCAAGAGTCTTCTCCAACACCACAGTTCAAAAGCATCAATTCTTTGGCACTCAGCCTTCTTCACAGTCCAACTCTCACATCCATACATGAGCACAGGAAAAACCATAGCCTTGACTAGACGGACCTTAGTCGGCAAAGTAATGTCTCTGCTTTTGAATATACTATCTAGGTTGGTCATAACTTTTCTTCCAAAAAAGAAATGATCTGTTTGTACTATTATATATGCTTTACATCTTACTTGTAATCATCCCTACATATAAACCTCCCCTTTGTTAGGGTTATTAATAGTTTTCGATCTCTCGAATACTACTATTCTCAGAAAGGGAACTACTTTCTGAACGAGTCTAGAAATTTTTGATGAGTGCCTTAACTCTATCAGGATAAGTAAAACAATCATGTTTTTGTACTTCTACCCACATGCTGCCCATGTTTATGTGGGAAAGTGTGACATTGTCATTTGTCTCAGGGGAGAGTTGTTAGGATTATATACTTCTGGCATCTATAAGTTTCAAGAGTTCACTTGAAAGAGGGATTTAAGAAGAAAAGTATATCAGTCACCACCACACCCATCACCCAGACTGGGGAGAGATTTCTGAGCTGGGGAAGAGTGAAGTAGAGGTAAGAGAGGAAGCAGGAGTTCACTTTAAAGTTTTTCCTCACTCCCTTTCAGAGAGTTCTGATGGAAGGAAGCACAAGGGGAAAAGACCTAGTAGTTGAGGATCTGAAAGTAGAGGCCTATGTTTCTCCAGGCTTATCAGATCTCTGGTAAAAAGCAGCCTCATTGAAGTCTCTCACATCTTGGCATGAGGAGGCTGAAACAGCTGCCATGTTTTTAAGAGAAGAGTGAGACCTTACTGACATATGCATCTTCTGCTGCTTCAGGAAGACATGGGTGTGCAGTAAAATCATTTCTGAAGAAAAGCTATGACAAATCTGGACAGCGTACTAAAAATCAGAGACATCACTTTGCCAACAAAAAGAATTTGATCAAAGCTATGATTTTTCCAGTAGTCATGTACGAATGTGAGAGTTGGACCATAAAGAAGGCTGAGGGCTGAAGAACTGATGCTTTTGAATTGTGGTGCTGGAAAAGACTCTTGAGAGTCCCTTGAAAAGCAAGGAGACCAAATCAGTCAACCCTAAAGTATATTAACCCTGAATATTCATTGGAAGGACTGGTTCTGAAGCTGAAGCTTCAATATTTTGGCCACCTGATTTGAAGAGCTGACTGATTGGAAAACACCCTGATGCTAGGAAAGATTGAGAGTATGAGGAGAAGGGGGTGACAGAGGATGAAATCGTTGGATGGTGTCACTGACTCAATGGACATGGGTTCAAGCCAACTCCAGGAGATGGTGAAGGACAGGGAAACTTGGGATGCTACAGTCCATGGGGTTGCAAAGAATTTGGCATGACTTAATGACTGAATAACAGCAGCTCCTGGGAAAGGCAGAGAAGGGCTTAAGGAGAACCAGCAATCATGAAGAATCCAGTGGTCAGGTGTAGGAGAGAGCAGAGAGGCATACATGACCAAGGCTGGCCAGAGACTGGGTGAGACTCACGGGTACTCCACAGGGACAGAGGCCAAAGAATGGAGTCCATGACCAACATTTGTGCTCCTCACACAGTGCCCAGCCAGGGAGAAAGACAATGAAACCTCTGCTCCTGAAGGGGACATTATATCCCGGTTATTGAGCAATTTCAACTTGGAAGTTGCTGCTGCTGCTGCTGCTAAGTCGCTTCAGTCGTGTCTGACTCTATGTGACCCCATAGATGGCAGCCCATCAGGCTCCCCCATCCCTGGGACTCTCCAGGCAAGAACACTGGAGTGGGTTGCCATTTCCTTCTCCAATGCATGAGTGAAAAGTGAAAGTGAAGTCGCTCAGTCGTGTCCGACTCTTCGTGACCCCATGTACTTCCAAATACTTGGAAGTATGGAAGTACTTTAAGTATTTCAACTTGGAAGTACTTGGAAATAAGTTACTTCCACCGCCCCCCAACCAACAACCACCTCCAACTACATGAAGATAGTTAGCTCTCTTGATAGGCAGAGCCTTCAAGAACATGTAAAAATACTTAACATTTTGGTCATGCAATTTAAAGCTTTTATTTTCACATGCTACTTAAAACGTCCTCTCCACTCTACCCTCCCACACCAAATCAAAGCTTCTATCAAGGGAGAGGAGTGGAATCTGTCTTATTATCCTCCTCAATTAGAGGAAAGCATGATGTAGGTCAGGGCCAGCTCCTTCTCCCACTCTCTTCCTCACCCCCTCACCCCTCTTGCTCCTCCCCTTCCCTTCCCTTCCCTCCTCCTTCATTCCTTCCTTCCTTTCTTCTTTTCCCTTCTCCCTGCTCTTCCCTTCATTCTTTCCCTTTCTTGTCTTTATTTTCTTTCTTTTTCCTTATTTTTCATTGCTTGCCTTCTCTCCATCCTTTCTTTCAGTAACTTCTTTCGTGTTACATATGACACAGGTGATCATGTATCCTGGTTTGCTAGGACAGTCCTGGGTTATGCCTGCTGTCTTTATGTGAAAGTGCCTGCCCATCACCCACTTTGCTATCAAAGAGTTTTGATCACTCATTATATAGTCAGGTTAAGTGATACACATTGGGAAAAGTACAAACACACACACACACACACACACATAGATGCATGAGTCAGTGAACAACCACAAGATAACAATTGTATAGCTCATAAATAAGTCAAGAAATAGAAATTGCCTGGTGGCTCAGGGTTAAAGAATACACCTGCAATGCAGGAGACACGGGTTTGATCCCTGGGTCAGGAAGTTCCCCTGGAGGAAGAAATGGCATCCCACTCCATTATTCTTACTGGGAAAATCCCACGGCCAGATGAGCCTGCTGGGCTTCAGTCTATGGTGTCACAAAGAGTCAGACATGACTGAGCATGTCATGTCTGCTCCAAATATTTGGGAAACTTCCTTCAGTTCTTCTCCAGATTATTACAAAATGTCTATCAAAGCTTCTACCCTTACCTCCAACAGGATTATCCATTTTTTTTGTTTTAAATTTTGTATAAATCTGTTCTTTTATGAAATTCATTGATGTCAGTGAGTACAGTTAGAAGACATCCGTTTTCACTGTGATGTAATATTCCATGTGATTATACCACTTTTTTTAAATGTATTCTATTTAAGGCAGTGGTTTCTAGTTTTAGGCTATGATGAATAATGCTACTGTGAACATTTGTATACATAACCCTTAGTACAGAGACTTCTGTTCAGTAAATACCTAAGAGAGGAATTGTTCAGATGTAATGTATGAATATCTAATGTTAAATAGCTTTCCAAAGTGGTTGCTATTGTACAATAATGTAGCTAATTTTTTGTACATTCATGCAAACATTTTTTGCTTTTATTTAATTCTCAAACAATCCTTTGGGAAATGTGAGATAGACAGATATACAGATAGATAGATAGAATTTACAGATGAGAAGACTGAGATTTAGAAATATATATGATGCCATAGATCAAACAACTTATAGGTGGTAGAACAATCTAGATGTTAAGTAGTCTGACTCTAGAGCAACCATGCTTAAACATTAGGCTTTCCTGACTCTCACATATGGAAACAGCTTCTAGCTGCCACTCTACCACCCATTTCCTTGTCTTCCTAATTGGCAGAATTCTGGTATCCTCCAGGAAGCTAAGACTATATTTTTTAGTCTCCCGTGCATCTAGGGATGTTCAGTGAGACATAAGCAGAAGTTATGTGCTGAGATTCTGGGAAGAACACTGAAAAGGGTCTGACTTTGTTGGGGGAAACATCTGTTCTTTTTGTGCTTCCTTTTTCTTCCTTTCCAAAAATTGGAGGTGATGGCTGGAGTTTTAGCAGCCATTTTAGACCATGAGGAGCCCTTAAGAAAGAATGGATTTTTGTTTTTCTCCGTTTGGCTCTATCAGTTTTTGCTTCATGTATTGGAAAGCTGTTATGCAATGCACAATCATGTAGGATTGCTTTGTTAATTAACACTTTTATTGTGGTAGAATGAAGCTTTATACCTGGTATTTTAATTTTCTAGACTGCAGTAACAAATTACCACAAAACAGGTAACTTCAAATAACAGAAAATTATTTTCTCACAATTCTAGAGGGTAGAAGTCAGAAATCAGGGTGTCAGCAGAGCATGCCTTTTCAAAGCTTTAGTGAAGAATTCTCCCATGTCCCTTCTGTCTTCTGATGATTGCCAGCAATCTTTGTTGTTTGGGGGCTTGTGGCAGCAGAAACCGAATCTCTGCCTATGTCTTCATATGGCCATTTTTCTTCTGTGTTCCTATGTCCATATTCGTTTAAGGATGCCAGCCATGAACTTAAGAGTTCACCTTAAGCTGACTAATCTTCAAAAATCCTACTTGTAAATGCTATATTTATAGATTCCAAAGTGAATTGTTTCATTTTTTAAAAATTTAAAATAAGAGTAGTTTTAAAAGACAGTGTTGTTTTTCCCCTTTAGTTCAAGGTAGATGCAGAAATTCCATGGCCATCAGGGGCCCAGGCTTCTCTTATTCTGCTATATCATCCTTAGCATATGCCATCCATTCTCATGGTCAACACACGATCACAAATGGCCCCTGCAGCTCTAGCCTACCTATCTCTATTGTAGGTAATAATAGAAAGGACAGAGGTATGGCCCAAAGCCTCCCTGCTAAGTCATCTTTGCTTTAATTTAAAGAATTTGCCCATGACCCAGAGGGATGGTACGGGGAGGGAGGAGGGAGAGGGGTTCAGGATGGGGAACACGTGTATACCTGTGGTGGATTCATGTTGATGTATGGCAAAACAATACAATACTGTAAAGTAATTAACCTCCAATTAAAATGAAAAAAGAATTTTCCCAGCAACATCACCCAATGACTTCTACTTACTGCTTTCAGTTGTCTCTGCAAGGGAGTCTTTCATCCATTTTCTCTAAAAACAAAAATATCATTTTTTAAATGAGTATATCTTTTCAAATTACAGTTTTCTCCAGATATGCACCCAGGAGTGGGGTTGCTGGATCATATAGCAGCTCTATTTTTTAGTGTTTTTAAAGGAATCTTCATACAGTTCTCCATAGTGGCCGTACCAGTTTACATTCTTACCAACAAGATACATGCACTCCAGCATCCATTGCAGCACTATTTGCAATAGCTGAGGCATGGAAGCAACCTCAGTGTCCATCAGCAGAGGAATGGATAAAGAAGATGTGATGTGTCTGTGTATTTGTGTGGGGCGGGGAGCGGGGGGTGGGTGTGTATGTGAAATACATAATGAAATATTACTCAGCCATAAGAAAGAACAAAATAATGCCATTTGCAGCAACATGGATGGACCTAGAGATTATCATATTGAGGAAGTATATCTGGGAGAGCAAGACAAATATCATATGTTATTGCTTATCTGTGGAATCTAAAATAAAGGCTTCAAATGAATTCATCTACAAAACAGAAATAGAGTTACAGACATAGAAAACAAACTTAAAGTCATTAAGGGGAAAGAGGAGGAAGGGTAAATTGAAAGATTGGGATTGACACATGCACACTACTATGTATAAAGTCTGATAAGGACCTACTGTATAGCATGGGAACGCTACTCAAAACTCTGTAATGGCTATAAAACAGTGGATGTATGTATAACAGTGGATGTGTATTAAGATTCACTTTGATATACACCTGAAACTAACACAGCATTGTAAATCAACTATACCCTTATAAATATTTTTTAAAAGGAGACCATAAGTCATACATGGAAATAAAAAGCCTATCATTGACCAGAAAGAAAAATGAATACATTACTGGTAGTAAGGGGCCTGTTACATAGGAAGACATTGGAAATGGACAGAGGATAAGTAGTCACTAAGCTTTGCCATACAAGGATCACTGTTCATAAAGATACATTCATGTGATCACTTAATGTCTATCTCCACTTTAGAGTATAGCTAATAGAAGGCAAAAATGGTGCTCATTTCTTTTATCAGCCCCTAATTTAGGAGACTCTTAAAAAATATTTGTTAAATGAAGTTGTTTATCTATTATATACTGTTCAATTGTCCTCAGTGTAGGCTCCCCTTCCATGTTCTTGTAAATCAGGTCATATAAAGCCGCTCTTTGGATGATTTCCAAAAATAGACACCATGGCCCATGTGTGATTTAGCCAATGAGGATATATATTATGTTTCTTTTTAATAAAAGACTATGGCAGGAAATTTGTGTAAGGGCATTTCATAGCTCAATAGATATGCATTCAAATTTTCCAGTGTCTATAAAGTACCTGACCCACCCTCAACTGCTTTGGCATTCTGAGTCTGTCTCACATTAATATTCACATTAGGTTTCAAGAAAGACATTTTGTTAAGTTTAGAACCTGCAATAATTCATGAGCTAAAAAAATTTTTTAATTAAGCACCAAACTTTGTGGGCCCAGTTCATTTACCCTTGGCAGAAAGCAGCTTCCAGTAGAACAGCTTATATAGCTGATTATAAAAACTGTAAGAGTTCCCAGGACAAAAGATGAGTCCAAGAAAGAAAACATACCAACACTGGTCAGATGGCTTAACTGTGAAACTCTCAGATGTGTAATAACAGACCATTTCTTCCTCCAAGATGCAGTTTTTAAAATCGAATGGAAAAACAACACATTAAGCCTATTCTGCAACTTAACAAATTTCAAGTCCAGTTAAAAAGAATTTGGTGAGGCCAAACATAGAACACTAATTAAGGACCTTTTCAGATTACAGGATCATAATGTCATATGCACAGCCTGCTTCTGTCAACAAAAAATAAAGCAAGTTAGGCAATGTTAGAAATCTCCACTCTGTCTGTGGCCTCTCCCTGAGGTTT